>CAUYQV010128159.1:0-24197 GCA_963574575.1 Galagoides demidoff | reverse complement strand
GGGACCACAGGCGCCCGCCACAACGCCCGGCCATTTTTTGGTTGCAGCCATCATTGTTGTTTGGCGGGCCCGGGCTGGGGATTTGAACCCACCACCTTAGGTGTATGTGGCTGGCGCCTTAGCTGATTGAGCCACAGGCGCCGAGCCTATATTCTTTATAACTTCAAAGTTAAATGGATTCCACAGGAATCATCATACTAGATTCTTTTTATATATTTATTTTTTAGAGACAGAGTCTTACTTTGTCGCCCTCAATAGAGTACTGTAACATCACAGCTCACAGCAACCTCTATCTCTTGGGCTTAGGCAATTCTCTTGCCTCAGCCTCCCGAGTGGCTGGGACTATAGGCACCTGCCACAACGCTTGGCTATTTTTTTTTGTTGCAGTTTGGCTGGGGTGGGTTTCGAACCTGCCACCCTTGGTATATGGGGCCAGCACCCTACTCACTTAGCCACAAGTGCCACCTGTCATACTAGATTCTTTATTTTTGTCAGCCATGTTGCAACATGTGGGCATTTTTGGGAAATCCATGGGAAATGGATGGATTTGAGAGCTATGGATAAACTCAGTTCTACCCTTGTGGCAAAAATTCCCAGTTATATCCCTTTTTTATTTAATAATGAACTTTTTGTTTTTTAAGCTGGGCATAGGGCTATCAGCTTTCTTTGTAGCTCAGTGTATCTGGCCAATGGAATGTAAGCAGAAGTGTGTGTGCAACATCTATGAAATGTCCTTAAAAGGAGAGGATCACTTTGGGAATGTTGGCCACACACAGAGGACCAAAAAGAGAAGATACTTGGGACATGGATACCTTGGGCCACTTTCTTCCAGATTTTTATAGAAAAGTAAATTTCTGCATTAGTTAAGTCACTAGATTATCTATCATTATTAGTTTAAACCAATCCTAAATAACACAGTCTCCAAATTTAGAAAAAACAATTCTAGACTCATTTTCTTTCAATGGCAATCATTAGCATAACTTTTTTTTTTTTTTGAGACAGAGCCTCAAGCTATCCCCCTGGGTAGAGTGCCATGGCATCACAGCTCATAGCAACCTCCAACTCCTGAGCTCAAGCGAGTCTCCTACCTCCTCCTCCCAAGTAGCTGGGACCACAGGCACCCACCACAACGCCCGGCCATTTTTTGGTTGCAGCCATCATTGTTGTTTGGCGGGCCCGGGCTGGGGATTTGAACCCGCCACCTTAGGTGTACGTGGCTGGTGCCTTAGCCGGCTGGTGCCTTAGCCGATTGAGCCACAGGTGCCGAGCCCATTAGCATAACTTTTGGAAGTGAAGGAAAGCTACTCCACTGGCAACTCTCACCTTTCTTTCTTTTTGCAGTTTTTGGCCAGGGCTGGGTTTGAACCTGCCACCTTTGGCATATGGGGCCGACACCCTACTCCTTTGAGCCACAGGTGCCACCCCAACTCTCACCTTTTAAAAAGAAACTGAAGTCTGGGAGTGGTGGCTCACATCTGTAATCCTGGGAGCACTCTGGAAGACAGAGGCTACTGGATTGCCTGAGCTCAGGAGTTCCAGACTAGCCTGAGTAAGAGCAAGACTCCTTCTCTAAAAATAGCTGGGCACTGTGGCAGGTGCTTGTGGTCCCAACTACTCAGGAGGCTGAAAGAGAATCACTTGAGCCCAAAAGTTTGAGGTTGCTATGAGCTATGATGCCATAGCACTCTACCCAGGGTGACAAAATGAGACTCTGTCTCCAAAAAAAAAGGAAGGAAGAGAGAAATAGCTGGGCTATGTGGCTGGCACCTATAGTCCTAGTTTTTGGGGAGGCTGAGGCAAGTGGATTGCTTGAGCCCAAAAGTTTGAGGCTGAGCTATGACTCCATGGCACTCTACCCAGGGCAAAAAATGGACCCTGTTTCAAAAAAAGGAAGGAAGGAAGGAAAGAAACTGAAGTCATGGCCTACAAATTACCCCCAACTAATGGGCAGTTCATTGACAACAATTCTGCTACCTGGGCTGGGCTTCAGTTTTCTTCCACATCAAAGGCACTGGTGAGATACTCCTTTGGAACAATCCCAATGAGGCTGTTCAGTTCTCCTACCCACCAGCCATACATGTTATACTCCTGAAAAATGAAAGGAAGACAGCTCCAGTTGGAATTTGGTCAAGCTTCTGTTCATGTTACAGTGAGTGCATGGGAGATTCTCTTGGGTGCTTTTTTTGTTGGCGTGATCAGAATGAACTGTTAACATCCTGATGGGATTAGTAAGTTTAAAAGTCATCTGGAGGAAGTATTTTAAAAGAAATGTTTTCATTTTGCCATACTCTTAACTATATAAACATAGCACATTTGATGACATTGTTGAACCTAAAGAGAACCTAAAAACCTAACCTTGGTTTTTTTCCTAAACCAAGTAGAATGGTATGGCTTCTTCGGAGAAAGCTGGGCACACACTTAAGTGCCAGGACACTAAAGATATTCAGGGAGTCAGGTCATAGTTCAAATCAATAATATTTATCAAGCATCTTCTATGTGCAAAGTGCTATTTGAGTTCCCATGAGGTATATAATGATGAATCAGAAGATTGCTTGCTCCTTGGGAGGGTATAGCATGGAGTAATGGGCTTTGGAGTCAGACAGACTGCTATCTAATCCCCATTTGGTCATTTAGTAGCCATGTGACCTTAGGTTCTCTTAGCTTTAACTTCCTCGTCTGTAAGAGCAGTTGTAATATCTCCCCTCCTTTGTGCTGTGGAGATGTGACACTGCCGAAGGGAAAACAACTGAAAGTGTCTGACACATAGTAGGTACTCTAAACATTAGCCTCTTTCCCTGGAAGAGGTGGGAGGTTGACAGGTACATCAACAATGACAGGCAGGAGGCCGGGCATGGTGGCTCATGCCTGTAATCCCAGCACTCTGGGAGACTGAGGCAGATGGATTGCTTGAGCTCATGAGTTTTTGCAAAAAACTATTGCATATCTACTTCCACTGCATATCTACTTCCCATTTCTACTAGTCTACGCTAACTTACACTTCACACACTTACTGGAAAAATTTACTCATGCACTACCTCAACGTCTTCCTTTCTATTCACTCTTCAAGCAGCTCTGTTAGGGCTTTATTTAACACTCTTTCCGTGCTTGCCTATAACCTTCTCATTGCTCAGATTCTCTGGGTACTTCTCAATCTTTTTTTTTTTTTTTTGAGATAGAGCCTCAAACTATCCCCCTGGGTAGAGTGCCATGGCATCACAGCTCACAGCAACCTCCAACTCCTGGGCTCAAGCGAGTCTCCTGCCTCCGCCTCCCAAGCAGCTGGGACCACAGGTGCCCGCCACAATGCCCGGCCATTTTTTGGTTGCTTGGTGGGCCCGGGCTGGGGATTCGAACCCGCCACCTTAGGTGTACGTGGCTGGCGCCTCAGCCGATCGAGCCACAGGCGCCAAGCCTACTTCTCAATCTTTAACTTATTTGATCCCTCAGCAGTGCTGGGCATAATTGACCCTCTTTTTTTTTTTTTGAGACAGAGTCTCACTTGGTCACCCTTGGTAGAGTGCCATGGCATCTTAGCAAGACTTAGCTCAAACTCTTGGGTTCAAGCAATCCTCTTGCCTCAGCCTCTTGAATAGCTGGGACTACAGGTGCCTGACACATGTCTGGCTATTTTTTTAAAGAAGGGATCTTGCTCTTGCTCAGGCTGGTCTTGAACCTGTGAGCTCAGGCAAACCACCCGCCTTGGCCTCCCAGAGTGTTAGGATTACAGGTGTGAGTACAGCTCTCGGCCTCATGGCTATTGTATTCTCAGCATTCAATAGTATACCCAGCAGATGGGAAGCTGAGGTGGGTGGATTGCTTGAGTTCAGGACTTCACCCTATGCAAGAGTGAGACCCCCCATCTTTACTAAAAATAGGAAAACTAGCCAGGCCTAGTGGTGGGCACCTGTAGTCATAGCTAATTGGGAAGCTGAGTCAAGAGGATTGCTCAAGCCCAGGAGTCTTTGAGGTTGCTGTTAGCTATGATGCTATAGCACTCTACAGGCCAACAGAGTGAGACTCTGTCTCAAAAAAAAGAAAAGAAAAAATACTATACTCAGCAGAGACTGGGGCCAAATGAATACTTGTTAAATGAGGTTATGATGAAATGAAGGAGGCTGTGGGAATTTGTACTCTCAGTTGAGCAGAGTTAGTTACAACTAATGCTAAGATACTCTCCTGGTGATTGAACTGGTTGTGGCAGAAAGTGATCAACTGCCTTTGGAGATAGTCTACCCAAATGGCTCCCTAAATACTGAGAAGAATCTCAAATGACACAAGAATTAAGACTGACCCTTTTAGGACCAGATAATTGCTTTCAAAAAAAATCAGTCTTTTTTTTTTTTTTTTGTAGAGACAGAGTTTCACTTATAGCTCTCCGTAGAGTGCTGTAATGTCACAGCTCACAGCAACCTCCAACTCCTGTGCTTAGGTGATTCTCTTGCCTCAGCCTTCCAAGTAGCTGGGACTATAGGCGCCCACCACAATGCCCGGCTGTTTTTTTGTTGCAGTTTGGCCGGGGCTGGGTTTGAACCTGCCACCCTCGGTATATGGGGCCGGCACCCTACTCACTGAGCCACAGGTGCCACCCTAAAAAATCAGTCTTAAATGATAGAATTTGTCTGTCTGCCACCTCTTCCTACCGCACACCTTCCCGTTCCCTCCCCCAAGGCTAGCTTCTGCCTTCTGGGAAATTACCCAGAATCCCCTGGCTATGCTTGTCAGGATGTTTTTAATCTCTTCTTGGTACAAGTTATGTTACTGTCCATTTTTCAACATTGAACTTGGGGAAGTTACTGCCTTAAGTTTTCTTGCAGTGTTGCCTTGTGTTTACTGAGTTGCCAGAATGTCCATATCTATAAGTCCTGCTGTGAAGGGGAAATACACACTGTCTTCCTCTCTTACTGTAACTCATAAAAACTGGCTTTAGTTCTTCTGCTGTTTTAAAGAGGATGGGCACAATGTTGTCCAACAGTCTTTTGATCCAAATCAACTTGCTTAAACATGTGTGAAATGTGTCTACCCACCAGATGCTGTCATCTTTCATCACCTACAGGGGATGGGATAAGGTATTTGCTCCCAGGAGACAGCTTGAGACCCCAGACTTTGACTCACACTTTGCCCCATTCCCCCCACCCCCACCCCCTTAGCTGTAATGCCAGGAATAGGGACTAAGCCTTGGGAAGGTGCTGTCTGCCAACTTGAAAAGGGAGCAAACAGGAAGCAGATGAGGCTCAGCAGGGCACCTGCAAAGGCTGGGCTCCCAGTCTGTTTGCTCTTGCTCGAGGGGAACACTGACCCTGCCGACTACAGATGTAGTAGCTTCACCACAGTGGTAAGAACTGAAATGAGTGAAATCAACTCTCTGCCCTTCAAAACAAAAAAGCAGACAGAAGTGTAAGGAGGATGGCACAGTCTCAGAGACCATATGTATCCTGCTGTGGGAGCCTGGGAGCTTAATCAAAGCACCTACAGGTCCTGGGATCTGACTGTCTTTTCCAGATTTCATCCCTTGGCTGGATACCCAAAAAGGGCTGCAGGGTTGAGATGCTTAAAGCATGAATGGAAAATTTCTAGCTTTCTCTCCCACTACCACCCCCCATGCATAGCTCCAGCCCAGTCTGAACACCACGAGGTATTTTAAAATAATTTCTACTTTGATGAATTGCCGGGGAGTCCACAATTGCTCATAATCAAAGGGAGAAAAATGCAAATGAGATCCGGCCGAGAACTATCACCACCAAACGTTTATTTCACTGCACAGTGCCAAAAAGAATTAAAACAACATTAAACTCACAGCAATCATGTTTAAGCCCTCGTTTCCAAGTGCCAAATTGCACCACTCTGGATCATACAGATGTTCGTTAATTATGCTAATTTTTATTAAACTATTAAAATGGAGAGAGTACTGGCTCAGCCAGGCAGACCTCAGCTCTGAATGAACTCTGCTCTTGTCTAAAGGTACTAATTTACTGCATTTTTATTAAGTTGCTGATTCTTGGATTTTAGTTTTAGGATGGCAAAGAGAACTAAATTTCTGGGATCAATGTTTTCCATAAAGTCTGACTTCTCTTTGCCCAGATGTTTGGAAAGAGTAGCAAAATGCTGAGAGGTTCCTAGGGGAACTGAAATCCCTGATACGGAAGTGTGTCTTCTTGTAAGGTGGGGATACATACCTACAAGTGGCAATGTTAGGGCATAAGTATGACACACGCTTCCCACTCCAAAACTGTATAGTATATGCTGTAAATGATACAGCTACGATATTAATTATATGAAACTGTTAAATGAAGATGCTTTAGATAAGAATATAAACAACTATTTTTTTTCACAATCTGATAGGATGTGTTTATATTTACATGGTACATATTAAAGCAATGGCTATGTTTAAACAACTATTAAAAAAAAAATCCCTTCACATCCATGCTTGCTTCTTGCCACAAAGTCTTTTTAGAAGCCTTTTACCCAAAACAAGTACGGCATGTGGTTTGTTCTCATCATAAATATTTTTGGGCCTGATTAAATGTCTGTATCTCTCAACATCAACCTTGCCCCACCTCCTTGAGCTTCTTCCCCCCACACCTCCCAAATAAAGAAATCTTAAATTTGGACTCCATTATCAAGTTGGAGAAGCTATTGGCCTAGATGAGCAGAACATTGAGTGAACCTGAAATAGATGCAGTGCTCACCATCAGCAACAATCAGAAGTGTTTGTGGGGGATTGCACATTGCCATAAAAGGATTTATGTGGCTAATCTCCATCAACAAGGAAAAAAAACCACCCTACCAAACCTGCCATAAAAAGAACAGCAAATTCTATAAACAAAAAGCAGTATGGCCACCAACATCGGGCATGTCACACAGCTTGACTCTGCCTCCAGTGGTTTCCTATTGCTGTTTATGGTTTCAAGACTATCATGGACCTCCTCAGTGCTCCTCCTGTCACAGGGCCCTGAGTCCCTGTGTGGTGCTGCAAATACCCTGTCAGTAGGTGTCAGGGGATATCAGGGGAAAACCAGCAGGCGCCTATCATAAGCCTTAAAAGAGATTAAATACCCCTACTCCATGATTGCTACATTTTAATTTCTCTCCTCCCTGCTGGTTCCTATTTGTATAAGCTCTTCCATGGCTCCCCTGGAGTAACACAGACATGACCTGGAATGACCATCCTGTCTTGGGATGAGAATTCAATTTCTAGGCTCAGTGAATCCTAGGCTGTTCCAACAAAAGGAACTCACCATCCTCTAGGGCACAGATGCTTAAGCTGGAGTCTGTGAATCCCTGGGTTGTCTATGGATGGATGGGAAGGGATCTCTGAACTCCCTAAAACTGGTGTAAAATTTTGTGAGTATAGTATACATAGGGTGAGGCCCAGACCTTTCATTAGATTCTCAATGTGTATATGAATCCTTCACAGTTTAGCAACCAGTACTCTGGGTGGGAGGGAAATCAAAGGTCTTCATGGCCTATGTATTTTACCCCAGTGTGGCCATCCCCCCCCTTTAAAATAATGCAATGCAGGCTGGGTGTGGTGGCTCATGCCTGTAATACTAGCACTCTGGGAGGTCCAAGGCGGGTGGATTTCCTGAGCTCACAGGTTTGAGACCAGCCTGAGCAAGAGTGAGACCTCGTCTCTAAAAATAGCCAGGTGTTATGGCAGGCACCTGTAGTCCCACTGTCCCACCTACTTGGGAGGCTGAGGCAAGAGGATCATTTGAGCCTAAAAGTCTGAGGTTGCTGTGAGCTATGATGCCGTAGCACTCTACCAAGAGCGGCAAAGTAAGACTCTGTCTCAAAAAAAAAAAAAAAGCAATAAGCAATGCAGGAAAATTAAGACTCTTCATTTCTTTCATGCTGGGTTTCCTAGGCTTCAGCCCTCTAGCAACAGAGGCTGCTCTGTCTTCAGAGGCTGATTGAACTTCCTCATCCTTTCTAAGGTACCATCTCTTTAGCCATGACTTAAAAGTTGTATGTTATAGTTTTAATTCAAATTCACATGATGGCTTTTGGAACAAGTTGCTGGCTACTGTCAATTCCCCTGAGAATGTTCCTAATAGAAACATTTTCTTTTTACATTGAATTGGGCTCCAAGCCTCCATGGAATAAGATTCTCCGAAAGTGTCTCATACTTTTGTTCTTTTAACCACCAGATTTCACTATATCAGTACTTGTAAATAAGAGAATTCCTGGCTGGGAGCTGTGGCTCACACCTGTAATCCTAACACTCTGGGAGGCTGATGTGGGTGGACTGCTTGAGCTCACAAGTTTGAGACCAGCCTGAGCAAAAAGTGAGGCCCTGTTTCTACTAAAAATAGAAAAACTCAGGCGGCACCTGTGGCTCAAAGGAGTAGGCTGTTGGCCCCATATACCGGAGGTTGAAGGTCCAAACCCGGCCCCAACCAAAAACTGCAAAAAAAAGAAAAACCGAGGCAAGAGGATCACTTGAGCCCAAGAGGTTGCTGTGAGCTATGATGCCATAGCACTCTAGCCAGGGTGACAGCTTGAGACTGTCTCAAAAAACAAAAACAAACAAACAAAAAGAGAATTCGTCTTCAAGAAAGCAATCAGCCTCTAAAATGAAAGATCAATGCTTGATATATGTATGTATGGGAAAGGCTAATTAATCACAGAATTATTGGTTTATGATTGCTTATTTCTCTTATTAGTGCTTTGCATCATATATTATCATTAGCAAGCATGTAAAAGTTGGATTCCTAGGCAGAGTATCCTAGTATTCCTAGTACAGTTGTATCAGTAATATTTCAGGGTCAGCCAAAAACATATTTTTCTACTTTGGATTAACCCACAAATTCTCTCTTCTAAAATCCAGCTTTCGAAATTTAATGCTTTTGTAGTATATAAATTATTACAAAATTGAGAGTTGAAACTCAGCATCCTTCCAACTGTTGAGAAAAATGAGGCTGGGAACAGGAATTGTTCACCAAAGACAAACAGGTGCCTATTTTTCAGCACAGATAGTTTTATGAAGAGATCTTCCGGAAGGAGAAAGGAAATGGTCAGTTGAGTGGCTGGTGGGTTAGTGGGGTTGGAACCTGTGAAAGGATCAGAGCTCAGAGCTTGGCTGAAACCTCGGGTAGCTTGGCGGCCTCTCCCGGCTGTTTTACAGTGTGTTTTAAGTTCTTGGCAATCATTTTCTCTTTTTCCATTATTCAGAGTTTTGGTCTATAAATCATAATAAAAATGAATCATTAAATTTGCCTCAATTGAGCTAGTTTTATTTATTGTTACATTTCAGGGAACTTGCTAACCTGGAGATTGATGGCCCTGGATACAGGGGAAGGTGTGTGAGTGTAAGGAAGGAGACATAGAAAGGCTGGGTGCTCAGTGAAAGCAGTTGGGGGTGGGGGTAGGGGTTGAGGGGGCCTCATGGTGACAACTCTACAAAGTGCAATACCCCCAGCTCCCCTCCTGCTCACAGCTAAACCCTGAGTGTTTTGAGGAGAAGCAGAACATGTCAGTTAGATGGAGGGTCTGAGAGCACATTCAGCCTCAAGTGTAAAGCTTATATCCTGAACAAGGTGGGAGGAGACAGTGATCAAGGCCAGGGAGGTGTTCAGGGCCTGTGCACACACCAAATGTTGTTGGTGATAGAGTGTGTTGAAAACAGAATGGGCGTGCAAGTGCTTGTAACAGAAATATCATAAGCTGTGAAGGTAAGAGGGAAGGCCAAACAGAGCTATAAAGGAAGAGAAACAAACACAACTTGAACTTTACCTAAAAGAAGAGAGAAAAGAGAGGGAAGGTAAACACTTTGCAGATTGGAGAAAACAAGGTGCCAAGTGCAGAATTCAGAAACAATAGAGACAGCACCATTTCGGAGCTGATAGAATTGTGATACCATGTGAGACGGGTGTATTAATATGTATTCCATAAACTGCGCAGCTCGCAGCTCTGCACCGCTCTGTTTTGCTCTGACCGCAGTACCAGCCTCAGGCACCACAACACAATTTGGAAACAATGTGACGGAAATGTTTAATCTGCTCGGCCCATCTGTGCTGCGTATTTCTCCAGATCTCCCTGAGAGAGGCGCCTTGAATCTCCACATTGCCTTTAATATTCTCCTAAATCACCTCCCCACTGCACTTCAAGGGCCATTGCTACAATATCACAGGTTCATCTAAAGTGCAATGGGGAGGGGGTGGGGGGGAGGCACAGGCCTGGAGATTTTTTATTTTAAAATAATTTCCAGAGATCGTCTTTTCTGCTTCCTTTAAAAAAAGGAGAAAACTTATTCTGCTGTTGCCGTAAGGTTATTGAGGTTGTTTGGTGCAAAACAGGGTAGGATAGAGTGGATTCATTCTCCAAAGAATTATTTTTATTAATGTCAATTCTCTCAAATGGACATGGGAGGGGGTTAGCAGATGCTTGTTTTCTCTTCTCTCGACTTGCACCCTGCTACAGTGATGTGTTCATTTGGGGCTGGTGCCACTCTCCTTTACCCTCTCCGCATCAGGTACTGGTTTAGGAGTTTCCAGGACCAACCCTGCCCTGCCCCACTCTAAACAAAGCTGTCTTGTTCAAGGCAAGTATACATTTAGTCTGCGGTAAACATGCCCTTCATCAGGAAAAAACATTGTCTATATTATTAATTTTATCTTAAACCCTTAGATTGTCTCTCTTTAAGTACAGATGTTGAGTGTCAGATTTCTGATGCTTACTTGATTGTGCCAGATTCAGCAATTTGGGTCTAGAATGCAGAAAGCTGGGGTGGGTTTTAGAAAAAAAGGGTATGACAAGTCATCATGTTCGTGTTCCAGACCCTAGACAAATGAAAGAGAGTTGCACATCACCAAGAAAATCAGGATTCCTTTTGCTTTGTGAATTAAAGAAATGAATAATTTAATCCTCAAGATTGTTCCATCGAGGGAAAGGCAACGTCCCAGTTGCGGAGCCTTACAGCCTGTCGGTGTGTTACATCATCTGCACACATAGGCGTTTCCATGACAACCGCTTATAGCTTCATTTCCTGGATCCCTCTAGGGGGTGTCACAGCCAGATCCACCTGCTTTTCACCCTACCCTCGGTGGGGTCATGGTAAGGTCGCCAGAATAAATGAACGCGGGTACTAATGATCTGTTTACTGCTGTTTATGCTCTGTGTGTGTCAGGGGCACGCACATTTAGAGAGCTCATTATGGTTGCAATTAGAATGCACCATCGCTAGATATTTAACTCCTTTTTCTTTTAAATTAGCATTTTAATAACATTCTTTGAGCAGAGAAACAAAATGACCATTTTTCACGGACAAACTTCTAGCTGTAGGTGCAACTTTAATGGCAAAGTTGTGAAGGGGAAAGAAGGGAGGAAAAAAGGGCCATTTTTACTACTTTCACCCTCCTCCTTACCAAAAGGATATTTTTATTTGCTTTCTAACACACTCAATTTCCTAAATTTGTTTTGAATCCAATTATTTTGGGTGGTTTAAAGTACCACACTCTTGTTGGACGGAAATTAGCAGCGATTGAAATTAACTTTTTATGTGACCTGTGAAAGGGGCTAAAATAATTACAAGTGTGGAGAAGGAACTCTCTCTCCAAAAGACCCTTGCTGTAGGATCAGGCTGTGATTAGATGATACCATTATCAGGATATCTTTATACAGCAACTGCAAGGGCTTCTTTCTTTAAAAAGGTGATTGCAATTATTGTTTCTGTTTCATAAATGATGACAAAAACTTTTCATTACAGACAGGATAAATAAAAAGCCAAAAGAATGAAAACAATAGCATCGTTTATCATTTAAAAATGGTGAGATACTGGAGCATCACAAAGCAGGAGAGTTGAAACAAGAAGGATACAATGTAGAGAGACCCACTCGGTCAAAATGTTTCATAATGCATTGCTTTTTAGGAATCAGCCTTTTTCTAGGGTGTTTATAGATGCTCTGTTTGTGTAAAGTACAGTGAAAAATAACAATTTGAATGTTTCGATTATCTTTCCCAGTCGGTTCCATTTTCATTATTTATTTCCTTTAAATCGGGACCTTGCTGAACATAATTCTGCAGACAAGGAGGTGGATGGGACAGCCAATGTGAACAAGGAGATAGATGGTGGGTACGTGTAAGATAGATGCTATGCGCTTATGAAAAGGAGCAGTATGTCTGCATGTGAACATTCACAAAGTAGAGCAAGCAAGCGTGTGAACTACAGCGAGTATTTATAGGTGGAAATAAAGGTGCAAGGAAGGTTGTGTGGGAACACGCACAAAGTATGAAAAGGTTTGCTTTTTTCCTACCTCCTTGGAATCCACATCCAAGTTCCACCTAAGATGTCCCAGGCTTGCTGTGGTTCCTGTGAACCTCACAAACCTTTCCATGACAACAGACAGGGATTTTACAGCCAGAAGACTTACCAGGTCAACAGTTGAAAAGCAAGAAATAGAAAGTGAGATCTTTTTCTAAAGCAAAATAATCCCACTATCTCCCCCTTCCACTCAAAGACAGAAGGAGGAAAATATTGAAAGATGCAGAAGGAAAAAAAAGGAGCCTTTCTAAAAATGCAAGTTGAAAATGTTTATGCTTTTGTATCAGCCTAGTTGCACCTTAGAATCTGCCATTTCATAAATAAAATACCGATGGCATAGACTATAATTTGGTGATAGCTACCCCAGGACATATCTAGATGCACTTGTGTTATTTTAATTAAATACTGCATTATGGTTTGTGACAACTACTTAGCTACAACGTAAATGAATTTAGAATTAAAGTGTTACTTAGGCATCCAGTAATTTTTGTTTCATTCCTCAGTTTTACAAAGCAAATAGCTATAAAATCAAGATGTTAGTTCATTTACAGATGGAGCAGGATTGTTGTCACTGTTTTTTTCCTCCTTAATCCTCATGCACAAAAAGAAGACAGAGCTCAGAGTCTGGCTTTCAACACTCTTAGCTTATGAGCCACATCACAAAGAAAAACACATCCTCTTGACTATAATGTGAAATGCCGAATATTAATTGCTGGTATTATGCTTATCTTTCTAGCCGGGTTCTGTCTCTTAACAATTATTCTAATGGGCTACAGTCTTGCACTGCAAGGAGATTTTTCTCCTTTGTTTAATAGTTAGAAACCTGTTTTATTTTATTTAAAAAAAATAAAGTTCATAATGTACCACGGAAGTTTTTAGTATTTGGAACTCTTCCTGAATAGCAAATTAGTAGAAGAGAAACTGCTGAATCTCTCTGCTAAAAAGATGATGCACATTTCTGCATTTAAAAGAAAAAAATATTTTTCATTTTAGCAATATTAATGTTTTCTTAATGAAACTAGAGAGGCCATTACAATTTGATAATAAAATCAATTGGTTAGTTTAAAAGTCACTTCACTAGGAAATCATGAGAAAGGCTCAGAATATTCTCACCTATCAGGTATAGATTTTCACTCAAAATTTATATAATAAAATAAAAAGTTTTGTTCAAATCTGAGGACTTAATTGTATCTTTAATGTGTCATATGTCAAGATGAAAGTTTTTAAATAGCAAGTTTTCTGAAACTGATTTTCATTATTTCTCATTTGAGAATCAATATGATGTTTTTATTATGTTTAAATACCATATGTCAGGGAATGCAACTTCGTTTTCCTATGTTCTAAATTATTACTGCAACTTTGTTTTCCTATGTTCTAAATTTTTACCCTCAACCCTATATAACTAATCCTATAACCTACATAGAAGTTACCACTCTGTATATTTGCAACAAAGTTATAATTTGTTTCAATATTTTATTAGTTTGGTTGGAGAGCTGAATCCATGCAATACCAAGAAATAGTGGCAGAAGAGGTTTAGGGAGGCTGAGTTCCTTTTGAGAAAATAATTACATAGGAACAAAGCTTTTGCGACTCCTTTTAAATAGGACATCTCACTGAAATGTCATCCAGCCTCTTTGGCAGATTAGTGAGGAGTTTATTACTAAATCTCTGTCTAATAAACGTGCAGTTGACTCTGGAGGAGCTGCTTGTTATAATACTGGCGGCGGGAAATGGAGGGAATGTCACAGTTAAAGACACAAATTTTCCCCATAATATATTCGAATGGAAACCTCTGAATCCAATACTACATGGGCATATCTAATAAATTCACAATATTTCAGTCTCAACAGCCTTCACTGGTTAGTTTTAAAGATTTATGTGGTAAAAAATTACTCAGTGATGAATATGGTTTATTCTGTGCAGTATTGGAGGTATAAGGAATTAAACTACCGTCTTTAACAGTGAATTTATTATTACCTCTGTCAAAAGATGAAGCCTTTAACAGCATTTGTTATAAATTCACTGCAAAATAAATGGCTGGAATTTTTTACACTGGAGTTTGTAAAGCCATGGGCGATTCTGAGCATTAACCTAACCCTGCTTTGACTTATATGGTTCTAGGTAAACATTCCTGTCTGGGCCTGGTGGTTAATTACCTGGTCTGGGACCTTATATCTGACTGAAAAGTGTGTGTGTGTGTGTGTGTGTGTGTGTGTGTGTGTGTAGAAAGTGAAGAGTCCTGTCCAGTACAACAGTCTAGAAATAAGGATATTAAAGAGGAAAATGAAAATTTTATTCTCTTTTTAAAAAATGAGTTTTATAATAAATGACCAGGGTTTGCAGGACAGGGTTGATGTACAATTTGGCCTCTTGTTAGCAGGTTTACATGCATGCATATGCACACACACGTAAACACCCTCTCCCTTTGTCCTCTCTTGGAATGGGTGTCCTCTCATTTATAAAAATTACCTGGAAGGAATGAGGCTGCCAGGGTTTGTTCTAGACGATTGGTTCCTGTCTGGGGGAAAGGAATGGCCTCTACTGAATTTGACCGGTGTATGACCGTTGCCTTCCAGCTGACCCCAAATCCCATTCCCATCCTCCTAACTCTATAACCTCCCATTGGGGTTATTAATGAAAGAAAACACCATCATCATCATCTTCGTCATCACAGCACAGTGCTGACCTGCTTGTTAACATGAAATGGGGTGGTGGGGACAGCTTCTGCTTCTCTTTCATACCATCATAAATAAGAAAAGATATTTTGTGATAGTATCCCCTCATCCACCCCCTTTGGTTAGGTCAAAGGTGAATAATAGCTCTTTGACAGGCATTGATCAGTTTCATCATACTGTTTGGGCAGTTTGTGTCCAGGCCTATATTCTCCCCACTTACTACCCCCAAATTACCTACCGAATAACCCCTCCCATCTACCCCCTCACTCAGCCAAACAGAGGGTATAGTGCCTGAGGAAGTCCTAAATGGACACTAGATGTCACCAGACACCTCCTTTCCCTCAGAGCCCTGAAATTAAAGAAAAAAAAAAATCCTTCAAAGCAATTGAAGGAATTAACTTATCTGTTTTTATGAGGGCTGTTGTCACATTCAACTAAGCACACTTAAAAGAGGAAGTATTGCTGCATTCAGATAATTTTTACAACATACAAATCTCTTTTGGAGAGAATGGGGTCAAGGGAGGGGAAAGGTTCACATTCTTTAAGTGGCCCTTTGAGGGAGTAGGTGGAGAAAACTGGGTTTTAAATATCCCATTATAACAGACAAGGCGTTATGTTAACATAGTCCAGGTGTGCGGGGACAGGCCTGCTGTGTTTGGCTGACTAAAATCTTGTTTTGGAGCCAGGATCCAGTCTGATTTTAAGTAGCTCCAACCCAGAGTGACAAAGTTTGTCCATTGTTATTCACATAAGGCCCATGACCATCTGACAGCATCATGTATTCCATGACCTTGACCTTGTCTAAAAGGCTATTTCCATATCAACTGCATCAGCAGGGAACATGACCCAAAGCTTGTTGTGTTTGGGCCATGAGAATACCTTCTTACCCCAGTTAGGCTACTTTACTTGGTTCCCAGCTTGTTGCTCCAAGGCTGATTTCTATAGAAATAAGGCACTGGACAGAGCCTTAGAGGAGCCTGAGACTAATCCCTGAGGCACACAACCCAAACCCCAGAGGAGTGTTCTCCTAGTTCTTTTTACTTGAATGGAAGACCTCATCCAGGGGCATCTTCTCCTTTTAGTCAATTGAGAAAGAGGTTTTCTTTTTTTTCATTCTCCTTTTAATCACCCTTATCTGCTGGACAGCTTATGTTACCACTGTAGATTACTTTTGGAACAGGATGCTTATATTTTTAATAGATGTTTATTTAAGAGTTATCTCAAATAGTGGAAAAGGCACCTTTATTATTTACAGAGGATGTTTCCTAGTGAGAGACCTTGGAACCAGAAAGACAAGGTCACTTCTCTGAAAGCTGGGACTTGAGATTTCTCTTCTCTAAAGAGAAGCTTCTTACTTCTCTTTTTCCCACTTATAACAAGAGTCTATAGTGGTGCCCGTCTACAAAAGGGACTTGTGATCTTCAGATTAAAAGGAACTAAGCCAAGCCACAGCATTATTGCATGGAGGGTGATTCAGCACCTGCCCTGTCATGCCTGGTGCCCAGGCGGAATGGAGTTTTGGAGTACACCTGTTGTTGAACCCCTGCCAAGTACTGATGGCCACTAACCCCCAAATCACTTTTCCCCGCTGTTGATGTTTGGAGTGTCAGACAGGACTGAGCAGCAGCCGGCATGTATTTCAAACACAGCAGATGGGTTTTTATATTAGCTCCTATTTCATGTTCAGGCAGAGCGACCGCCACACTAAAACTGCAGCCTCAATGCTGCCGAGTTTGCTTCTGTGAGATTAATTCTGTGAAATTAATTGGGACAAGATTGAAAAGGAAATTAAAATGCAGCTGAGTGAACAGGCCTTTCAAACACCTTTTTCCTGCTCTATTCAAACTTGAAAATTCTGCGGTGGTCGCCGGCATCATAGGAAGTAATTTACGAGAGGCAGGCTCTCAGGAGCCATCGGTTACGTATGAGGAGACCCGCACCAGTGCCACAATCTGGAGCCACTGAAGAGCGCTAAACACCCCGCTGTGGCCTGAGCTGCGTCCTGGCTCCAGGGAGGAAGGCAAGCTTAGTCCCTCACCAGTAAAAGCTGTTCAGAAATATCTGGGTCCAAAAGGAACACAGGAACATCCGCTGGATGCACAGATCTGCTTCGTTATTAAAATCTCCCTTTAATATATTTTAAGACCCAAATTGGAACTCAGTGAATTAAGTGGGCATGAAGCTGCATGGGGCCTAGGAATGTATGGATGTGTTGCAGGGAGGTCAGCGGGAGTCTTCCTGCTGACTGTGCCACTGGTTACTGTTACAGAGTTTGGATAGTAGTTCTGGTCCCTCCATGAAGAGAAGTTTGAATAATCTATCTGTCAGGGATAAAAATCTCTCAAAACAGGAAAGGCCTGGTGGATATTCATGTAGGCCTCTTTACTGGGTAGTTTTTTATAACCAAGCGAGCACCTTTTGTGCTGTAGAGCATCTCTATGAAGAGTTCCTGGCAAGATAGGCCACCTTTTATTTTCTGTCTCAATTCCCTGATAATTTATTGAATTCCTTGTATATGCCTGACAGTGATCCAAAAGCTTTACTACATTATTAGTGGAAAGGAGGGGAATATAATAATAGTTCCTATTTTTTAGATTCCAGACACTTTTTTTTTTTTTTTGAGATAGAGTCTCACTCTGTCGCCTTGGGTAGCGTACTGTGGTGTCATAGCTCACAGCAACCTCAAACTCTTAGGCTCAAGGGATCTTTTTGCCGCAGCCTCCCAACTTGCTGAGACTATAGGTGCCTGCCATGACTCCCAGCTGGTGGGGTCTTGCTCTTGCTCAGGCTGGTCTTAAGCTCCTGAGCTCAAGTAATCCACCTGGATGCCAGGCACTTTAGGTATCACAACAACCCTATGAATAGAAATTATCCCAGTTTTTCCCAGTGAGGAAACTGAGGATTAGCAAGATTAAATGATTTTTGCCCAGAGTCATAAATAACTCATCTGCTCTGGGCACTTGCTTGTTTCCCTGACAACAGGACAGGTGATGGACTTGTTTATCAATGGGGTGCATCTTTCTTGCCCAGCCAATCATCTTCTCTGGAGAGTTTTTTTGAAAAAGAATAAATTTCTGGGATCATTCTTACCCAAAGATAGGACTAAAAGATTCTCCTGAGTTTGGCCCCAGGATTCTGGGATTTAAGGTTGGATTATACCTAGGTTACAATTAAGAAAGAGCAGGGAGCTGCAGGATGCCAAGACTAAAGCTGTTATCCTCTCCTCCCTGCCCTCCTCCAGCCCACTTCCCCATCCAGGGCCACTTCCTGTCCTTCCCCTTCCCACCCACCCCACTTCAGAATACTTTTATCAGCCAAAGAGAGAAGGAGGTGAAACCAGATGCATTTATGAGGCTGAAAAAACAAAAGATCTGGAAACTTGAATTTTGTTTGCTTATTTAAAGTGAAGGTAAGTAATCAAAGCTAAAACAAAATTTTGGGTGGAAATTCTTTAGCAGTTTTGCCAAAGGCTCACCATATTGGGAATGTCTGAGGTGGAAGGAAACTTAGATATTATCCCCCCTCTACTCCCTCATTTTGCAGGTGAAGAAATATGTTCAGATGAGCTGAACTGCATACAGCTGCATCTTATGTTTCTCAGGGAAATAGGCTTCCCCAGATTCCTTCCCCAGGCCTTTCTTGCCTGAGGGAGGTTCTACTGACCAGAACAAAAAGTAAAATGGGACTTTCTCTATGCCAATTTCCTGGATCAAACTCAATTTGGGCCAGTTCTGCCCTTCCAGATATAAGAGGCAGAGTGTAACTGACTCCAACAAAGGAAGCAGGTGGGGGCTGAAGTAGGATAAATTTAGGATCCACAAGAGAGATAATTCCAGTGAATAGGAATGACTGAACTTCTGAATAGATAGCTGGCTAGGTATGGTAGTGAATTTCCTTTTCCGTTTGAATTTATTTGTTCATTTGTTCTTCTTAGAAGCAAGGAAATAGATTTCAAGATTCCTTCCCATCCCAGGGCCCTTACTGAGTTAGGGAATATATATAAAATAAAGGTAAATCTAAAAGGCTCCCCAAATCAACGTTGACTGGAATGAAGCTTTATGAGGGAAAGTTCAGTTGAGCTCCTAACTTCCTGTTTCCTACTCTGCTTTGCAGGGATTAGCAGACCATGGGAAAGGAAGTAGCAGGTGTGGCTTTGGGGGAAAAGATGTGCTACTACAATGCTATGGGATGAAAATGGACTCCGAATCTTCTAGAAGAATGGAGAAAGAAGTTGACAGAACCAGGGCAGCAAAGTAGTCTCACTAAATTTAACTCTGCTATATTACCTTTTAGTAACAGAGGAGAAGAGGGTTGGTTCTTAAAAAAACAGACAAGATTAGTTCCCCATGTTCTTTGGGATCTCTTAAAAAATACAATAGTGACAGACAGCTCTATGCTGCAGGACAGGTCACCGCATATCCCCCTTGTAACCAGAGGGAAGGGACCCCCAGTGAGAACCCATTAACAAAGGCAAAAGACATGCAAAACAAACAAAATAATCATGACAGAGAGAAGGCCTGCAGACAGTCTGGCTCTGTTCTTCCCCCCTCCTGCTGCAGGCACCTCCAGACAATGTAAACAGTTAATTTGTTCACCTGCAGGCTCTGGGCAAACAGAGGCCTGGTCACACCTGAGTGGATAACTCGATTACCCCTGTAATGCCAGCGTGGTAATGTACACAAATTCTATTACACGGCAAACCTTGCTTTCGGGCATTTGAAATACCAATCAGGCCAATGTCCACTCCCTTCTTTGCTTCCAATTTATTCTTGGTGTATTGGAGCTGCACTGAAATGGCACTAGGATGGCGCTGAGTTAGGAATCCAAGAGAAATCACTAGAAGATTGCCATCTCACCCAGCAGGGCCTGCAGGCCTCCTGCTCTCTTACAAAAGGTTGGGTCTGAATTTAGTCCTTGTTTAAGGGGCCTGATTCATTGGAACCACTGAGAGGTACCTTGGGTCAGACCTGGACTATTTCCTGAAGAGCTTCAAAACAAGATAAACCCTGGGCTAAGATAGTAACATTCTAGATTAAAGATAAACAGTACATGATGGGTTAATAACACAATGGGTTTTTAATTTTCCTTTATGGAATCTACATAATTGTGCCTCTTTCAAAAATGTATTTGTAGATATTGACTGACTGCATAAAGAATGGAGTTTTTAATAAGTTCTTTAGGGGCCGGGCACAGTGGCTCACATCCTAGCCCTCTGGGAGGCTGAAGCTGGTTACTGCTTGAGATCATTAATTAGAGATCAACCTGAGCAAAAGTGAGATCCTGTCTCTACTAAAAATATTAAAAACCGAGGCAAGAGGATCGCTTGAGCCCAAGAGTTAGAGGTTGCTGTGAGCTCTAACGCCACAGCACACTACCCAGGGCGACAGCTTGAGACTCTGTCTCAAAAAAAAAAAAAAAGAGTTATTTTAGGGACGGAAATTATTATCTTAGCCTACCTATGTGGAAGGAGTATGTGCGAGCTTGTGCGAGCTTTTTTTTTTTTTTTTTTTTTTAGAGATATTGTGTCACTTTATCACCTTTGGTAAAGTGCCGTGGTGTCACACAGTTCATAGTAACCTCCAACTCCTGGACTTAGGTGATTCTCTTGCCTCAGCCTCCTGAGTAGCTGGGACTACAGGCGCCCACCACAACGCCTGGCTTTTTGTTGTTGTTGTTGTTGTTGTTGTTGCAGTTCGGCTGGGGCCAGGTTTGAATCTGCCACCCTCAGTATATGGGGCCAGCACCATACCCACTGAACCACAGGCACTGCCCTGTGTGATCTTTCTTTACGGATCTTCCAAGCCCCTGAGTTCTGAATCTTCTTCACATAGGTCTGCAATAATCCATCCATCCTTTTTAAAATCTTAACTCAAGCCTTGGTGTAGTGACTCACGTCTATAATCCTAGTGCTTTGAGAGGCTGAGAGGTGGGAGGATCACTTGAGTTCAGGAGTTTGAGACCAGCCTAAGCAAGAGTGAGTCCCCATCTCCACCAAAAATAGGAAAGTTAGCCAGTTGTTTTGGCAGGTGCCTGTAGTCACAGCTACTCAGGATGGCTTGAGCCCAGGAGTTTGAGGTTGCTGTGAACTAGGCTGATGTCATCACACCCTAGCCTGGGTAACAGATTAAGACTCTGTCTCAAAAAAAATTTATAAAAATTGTGTTTTTTTTTTGTTGAGACAGAGTCTCACTTTGAGGCCTGTGGTAGAGTGCTACGGCATTATAGCTCACAGCAACCTCAAACTCTTAGTCTCAAGTGATCCTCTTGCCTCAGCCTCCTAAGTAGCTGGGACTACAGGTCCAATGCCACAGTGAAATGCTCAGGTATTTTTAGAGACAGAATCTTGCTCTTGCTCAGGCTGGTCTCCACCTCGTGAGCTCAGGCAATCTACCTGCCTTGGCCTCCTAGAGTGCTAGGATTATAGATGTGAGCCACCGTGCCTGGCCTTAAAAAATTTTTTAACTCAGTTTGTTTATGATCAACAATAGTATTTATGAAATGATTAGCTGAAGCAAGGGGTTAAATTGTGGCTGAAAGAGAATAAAGTTATCTGGCCTGCAAGGGATTAGAATCATCCTCTTTGCCTTATCAGCCCTTGCTCAAACCAACTGAGCTAACTATCTCTGACTCCTCCCCCCATATGTAATTGTGTTACAATTTTGTTTATCTATAAAGGAAATAAGAAGGCAGCTTACCTAGCTAGAATGTTTTCAGTAGTATTATATGGTTATAAATTATGTACATAGTAATGGCCTTTAAGGACAGACCCCTGAAAAAGATCAAATTTTAACTGGCCTAATTTTGGTATTATGTCCACTTTATTGTATTTGTGAATCTGAAAACTGGTGTCTGACTCTGGACTTTTAATTAAAAATTTCCCTAACAATTATGAATAAATGGGTGTTTATTCTATATGTGAGGGAATCATGTAACATACACAGAGAAGTGCATGACATGGTATAATTTCAGTTGTGGTGACTACGTCATCGAGTTAAAAATTGATTTTTGACCTAAGCCCCATACTCTTTGTCCTTACCTTACTCAGAATGCGGATGAGGTCACCCCGTTGGAAGGACAGTTCATCTGGCTGGTCACCACGGCAATCCCATAGACCCTGGTAATAACTGGCAGAGTCTACTGATCAAAGAGAGGAGAAATCAAAGTTAAAAGGACTCCATCTTTTCTGAGGAACCCACATTTTTCCTGCAAATGGACCAGGGTTCTGATATTGCCCCTAGGAAATCTAATATTCAGGAAGGTTGATCTGAGATATAGCCAAACACTCAGTGTGAGCAAAGGACTATGGGAGAAGAAGATCATTAACTAACATTAAATATTTACAGATCACCCCTAGTAGGATGCTGTTCAACAATATGATAAATATAAGGCAGGTAATTTTTTTTTTTTTAAGAGACAGAGTTTTACTTTGTTGCCCTCCGAAGAGTGCTGTGACATCACAGCTCACAGCAACCTCCAACTCCTGGGCTTAGGTGATTCTCTTGCCTCAGCCTCCCAAGTAGCTGGGACTACAGGCACCCGCCACAATGCCCAGCTATTTATTTTTTATTTTTTTGCAGTTTTTGGCCGGGGCTGGGTTTGAACCCGCCACCTCCGGCATATGGGGCCGGCGCCCTACTCCTTTGAGTCACAGGCGCCCCCCAAGGCTGTGCTATTTTTTTTTGTTGCAGTTTGGCCAGGGCAGGGTTCAAACCTGCCACCCTTGGTATATGGGGCCGGTGCCCTACTCATTGAGCCATAGGTGCCTCCCCAAAGCAGGTAATTTTTCACTTGGTTTGTAAGTAAGCAGCACACAGAGATTTCTTGATCCAGGGTATCTAAACTATTGAGTGCTTCTCTTCCTTATGCATTTGAAAGATCACAAGTCTCCAACTTCTGCCTAATGCAGGAAGTCCCTGGGTTACAAATGGGATAGGTTCTGTAGGTTTTCTTAAGTTGAACTTGTATGTAAGTTGAAACAGGTACATTTACCTACTTTGCCTGTAATAGCCTCTGTTCATAAGTGTGAGTTGTACATAGTTTGGATGTTTGTAACTCAGGGGCTGCCTGTATGAGACAGGCAGAGTTAGCCAGCAAGCTTCTGCATCATAGCTCACACTTTGGCCTTCTCTGGAACTTCATCCTAGGTACTTCCCACCCAGATATTATATGAGGCAATCACTAATAAGTACTGAACTGAATAGCCCTGTCTTTAAGTGGAAACAAGGGGGTGTCTCATCCATTACAACTAAATTCTGGGTGGGCTGGCCCTTTTCCAGAATCTCATTTGTAGACCCTGAACATGTCTGCCAAGATTTATCTGCAAGCCCCCAGGGGAACAGAAACCAAAGTGATCTGCATTAAAAATGACGACAAACTGAGCTTTAGAAGCAGCTGGAGAGATTTACTGGGCTTCTCAGCAAGACTGGATGGCAATGATGCCACAGGACAGCCATCGATTCTTAACAATGAAGAATTTGTATTGATCTTCTTCTACCCGGAAAGGTTAAACACTAGAGTACAAAGTGGGAGAGGATCTGGATATTTGAATGGCAAGAATACTAATACCCTCTAGACCAGGGAGGCTCCCCCTTCCGTGGATGCTACTGTAGGTACCTATGAGAGCTGTAAACAAAGTACCTACCAAAGATGAAATTTTGATTGATGGGAGATAAGAGTCCTTAAAATTCATGTGATTTGGGGAGACTCTATTCTACAGATTTCCACCTTTCCTTTCCTTTTTTTTTTTTGGACCCTTCGACTTGCCTAGGATAGGGGCAAGTAGGTAGTGGGGCACTTATATTTGCCTTTTTCCTACTTCTTCCTGACTGATGAGCAATTCAAACAAAGGCATAGGGGGAAAAATCCCTATATGTCTCTGAAAAAGAACTTCAGTAGGAATCTTTTTTTTTTTTTTGAGACAGAGTCCCACTTTGTCATCCTCAGTAGCTCACAGCACTGTCAAACTCTGGGGCTCAAGTGATTCTCTTGCCTCAGCCTCTCAAGTAGCTGGGACTATTGTTGTCTGCCACAATGTCCGGCTAACTTTTTTTTAAGAGATGGAGTTTTGGTTTGGTGCCTGTGGCTCAAGTGGCTAAGGCACCAGCCATATACACCTAAGGTGGTGGGTTCAAATCCAGCCTGGGCCCACCAAACAACTATGGCTGTAACCAAAAAATACGTTGTGGTGGGCGCCTGTGATCCCAGCTACTTGGGAGGCAGAGGCAGGAGACTCGCTTGAGCCCAGGAGTTGGAGGTTGCTGTGAG
>CAUYQV010128158.1:0-76578 GCA_963574575.1 Galagoides demidoff | reverse complement strand
AACAAACAACAAACTAAGCTTTTGCTTGATACAGGCCATCCTCCCTGGTGAGCAATAGGAAATGCACAGACCTTTGCAAGACAGTGTTTTGTTTTTAGTATATTTGTTGATATACTTAAAGTCAAAAAATGAAATGCTTATTGCCAATTTTAAAGATTACTCCAGGCACTTAAAAATCATAATTATTGCAGCTCAGTTCACAATTATCAAGATGTGGAAGCAACCCAAGTGCCCATCAACCTGTGACTGGATTAACAAACTGTGGTATATGTATATCATAGAGTACTCTTCGGCCACAAGAGAAGATAGAGACTTCACATTTCTGTGTTTGCCTGAATGGAGTTGAAACACATTCTTCTTAATGGAAAAGCAATATCTCAAGAAGGGGGGGAAAGTGTTCAATGTACTTAGTACTACTATGAAACCAATAAATAAACAATTACATGGCCACACGAAAGAAAAAAAAACAAGGACAGTCTAGCAAAGGGGAGGGGGAAGGACGATTGGTGGGGTTTCACCTAACGTGTACAATGAGGGTGTTCAGCCCTGGGTGAAGGGCTCAACTACAACTTGAACTTTACCTTGAGATAAAAACAATGTAATCTAAACTTCTGTATGCTTATATTAATCTGAAATTTAAAAAATTGTAAGTAACAGCATATAGAAGTCTTATCAGTTTGATGCCAACTTACATATTTTATAGCAGCTTGGATGGAACTAAATGAAATATCTCAGGAATGTAAAAACAAATAGCCACATGTGCTCACTAATAACGAGAGCTTAACAAGGGGTAAAAGAGACGAGAAGTGCATCGGAAGTCTAGCAGGGGCCGGGGTGAAGGAGGATGAAAGACAAATATTTACCTCTCAGGCACAGTGAACACCATGGTGGTGACAAACCCACCAAAACCAAACATAAGCATTATACAAAGTATCCATGTAACAGAAACATTTGTGCTCCATTAATATTTTGAAATTAAAAAAAAAAGATATACCCAAATCCCCTCAAATGTGTGTTCAAATGTAAAGTTATCATTCTCCCCTCCTAGACTCAAAGATAGTGCTTCTTCTCCCAGTGTTCCCCATTTTAATAAATAGTACTTGCTCAAACCTGGAAAATAATTAAAATATTAAAGAAAACATGCTCTGGAAAATATAAATGGTCATGGGAAAGATGCAATAGAGAGAAGAAGTGCTTTGTGGTCACAAAAGGTTTAATAAGACCTGGCATATTCCATGAAACATTTAGTAGTCCATCAGAACAGTAAGCCGTCCCCAAATGCTCAGTAATTTAACACCGAAGTTTATTTCTTGCTCACGCGAAACCTTCTACAAGTCTAGTTAACTCTGGTTACTTAGCAATATAGGCTGCTTCAATCTCGTCGGTCCCCATCTCAACCCAAGACTTCCTCCAGTGTCAAGGTAGGAAAGAGACTAGTGAATCCCACACGGACTTTTCAATGCTGCAGCCCAGAGGTGACACATACCATTGTCAGAAACAGTCACACAACCCAACTGAACTATACAGAATATAGAACACATAGGAGAATAAATGAAATATTAGGTGACTTGAACAAAGGAAACTAGGAGAGAAGGTATCAGGCCGAGAGAACAGCAATGCAAAGTCTGAGGCAAGCCTACATGGAATGTACTCAAGAAGCAGAAAGAAGGATGAATCTTAATAAGCAAGATGGTGAGCAGTAGACTGGCCAGAAGACAATGCTGGCTTTGTCAAGGTTTAGAGAAACGGAGGTAACATCTGTAAATTATCAGGCACACAGGATCTAATAAATCAGGTTCATTATTTTCTAAAACAAAATTTCTCTTTTTATTGCTCAGAAAGTCTATTCCTATGGTGTTGTACCTCGAAACAAAAAGACACAAGAAGAAGGCTTTACCATCGGCAAATAAAGTTATTTAACACATATTTCAGGAACAGCAAAGGAGTTAATCTCAAATACAATGAACCCAGCTCTCCCAATAAGTATCAAAAGGTCAATTTTGTATGTAACCTTCTTTAATACAAAAGGCCAGGTGGTTGTAATTTATCTTAGCAAATCAAAATGAGCAAAAGGATGAGTACTGAAAAGGTCATTTAAAAGCTAGATCCCCAGAATGGATTTAATACATATTACTCCTCCAAGAGCAAAAATGAAAATCTGGATAATTTCAAATTTTGAAACCCATACCTGAAAAAATTTTCACACCTGCCATACACACCTGCTCACAGTCATACTATGGAATATAATACTTCCCCAACCGACGGGTCCAAGTTATAAAGAGACACTTGTCTTGCTCTCATAAAGAAAAGCACACAAATCCCAGGTCCTTCATGTGCAAGAGGAGCATGATATGATCAACCCAACTGTGACTGGAGGCTCCTGTTACAATAAAGCTCAGGTCAATCCTGCTGTAGTCTCATCCCCCCGTGAAGAACTAATTTACTGAAGAAAGATTTTTTTCCCTCTGATTCTAGGAATCATTGCAAAGCTCAAGATTCAATTTTGAAACCACAACATGCCCGCTTCTGGGTTGAGAAATTCTACATGCAATATAACCTGATTAGTTTTTTTTTTTTCATTTAGTCTATAAGGTGTTCATGTTAAACATTTAAGTAGCTTTTGACTACAATTTTGAAGTTTTCAAGAGGTACTTAAATCTTCCCAGATATATAAATGACCCCCAAACTGGCATTTGCTTCTTAATCAATAAATGTACCAAACTATTTTTTTCTTCTAAGGAAAATGTGATTATTTTGCTATTAGCTAATGGAGTCATTTTCGGTTCAATATCAAGAAACTCTAAAATCGGCTCTTTTATGAAATGTTCCTTTGTAAAGTAAGACATATGCTGATTATAATTTTAAAAGTCTCCATTGGAAAATACCCAAGTGTTCATTGACTAATCAGTGTGATAGACAAATACATAGTCTTACTTGTTTCCAATACTTTGTGAAAGGAGACATGATATAAATATATGCATTTTTAGAAACTAATTTTAATTGTCTGAATTTTGTAAATGCAAAGAGCAGTTTGATATTGCATAGAATACTCATAACTGTCATAAACTGACTTTCTTATGTACTTGGAACAGTGCGTCAAACCACAAAAATCAGAATGTAAGAAAGCCAATGTCATAAGTTGAATAACTCATTCTCAAATTTGGAAGGAATTCTAGAGGTTCCTTAGTCCAGTGTTCCCACTAAACACCCACTTAGTACCCACAAACACATTCAGCAAAAGAACCACATTTTTGTAAGTCTGTGCTACACTACTGGAAAATTCATTATAGTTTGATGGGGGGAGGGAGTTTGGTAAGTCCCCATCTAACCGGACTAACAGCCTAATTGCATGTACTTTCATATTAATCTAAATAAATACATGATAATTCATTATACTGAACAACAATTTATATTATTGGGCTTCTTTTTGGACACGTTCTTTGGATACTTCTAATCTCATTTCCTAAAATTCCTTCACATACGTATTAAATATTTAAAATTTTCTCATATCTGCTCATTAAATGGTTTCAGTATCTTAGATTTTTCATTCATTATTAATGCAACAAACATTTACAGAATACACTAATACTTTCAGAAGAGGACCAGGCACTGGCACTTGCGCAATAAGAAACTGAGACCCACCTCGAGGAGTTTATTTGCTGTCTCCTGCGTTGAACAGAACAGTTTCTTACATAACACGTTTTTCAGCATTTAGGTTTTCAATGCCCTTCTTCAAATTTAAAATGACACTATTCTAGATGTTCTATGACTAGTCTATAATATAGTATAACTATTTTTCTGTATGTATTCTATGTCAACTTCTTTTATTTTTCTTTTCTTTGAAATAGAGTCTCTCTCTGTTGCTCCAGTCACCATAGCTCAAAGCAAACTCAAGCTCCTGGGTTCAAGGGATCCTATTGACTCACTTTCTGGAGTATCTGTGACTAGAGTTGCCTACCACCACATCTGGCTAATTTTTATATTTTTAGTAGAGATGGGGTCTCACTCTTCCTCAGGCTGGTCTCAAACTCCTGAGCTCAAGAAATCCACCTGCCTCAGCCTCCCTGAGTGCTGGGATTATAGGTGTGAGTCACAACACCCAGCATTGTTGTTTTCTTTTTTAAATAGTTTTTATTTTGAGAACTTCTCTATGTTGGGGGAACTAATCAACAATTCCAGGTCTTTCTGGCATGAACTTTGACCCTGACAGGTCTTCCCTACTTAGCACTTCTATGAGTGAATTTTTGAAACTAAATTCAGAATTTCACACTGTTATTTAGTATTTTTCCATGTTTTATTATTGATGTTATTGCTCTTAATCTATGTTCCTTAAGTGGAGAATTCTCTTGGAACCTTTGAACTTCCAACGTGCTAGTTATCTCCTTCCATGCTCTTGTTCACGTTGACCCCTACTCCATTCCCTTGACCAGGTCAACGCCCTTTGGTGTCAACAAGAACAATCAAGACAGTGAGTGAGCTATCACATTGCTAGTAATTCAAGGCAAATCATGAACGCCACCACGAGTGACTTCTGCCTTTCCCTATTCTAGGGTTCCCCTCATACAGTGATATTATCAAAAGATAGAACAGATATGGTATACAGCTTTAGAAATTTTTTTCTAGCTTTAGAGAAAACTAGCTTTAGAGAAACTAAAAATAGTTTACTCTCAGACTATGTCCACTCTGGGAAATAAGAGGTCTATGATACCTAAGAAGTCCCCTAGCTACCAGACCAGTCATACTTTCTTTTATTTTTGACCCTTTGTAGAACGATCCTTTGTCCACTACAAAAACTTATCCGAGACTTATCCTCCTTAGACCTTGCCCTGAAGTACCATTTTTTGGATCATATATCGTTCAATTCTAATTTGTGCACTTTGCATTCATACAGTACGAGGAGTTAGTCCCAAACTTTAGGCTGAGGTTCCTGTGTGCTTCAGTCCTAGCCGGCCCCTCAGCAACAGTGCAGATGACTAGACAACTCTCATGGCTCGTTCAATCTCATGGTGCAAAGATTCCCAACAACTTGGCAGCCTCTTCTTCCCTGTCTTGTCTGTTTCCCCATCAACTGACTTGTTTTTCTGAATTTATTATTTAGCCAATATATTATTACTGGCTTCTGATAAATTTCTACTAACAAAACATAACTAACCCTACAGTTATTTTCCCTTTACCAAATGCTTTTTAACTTCTCACCAAATTTATTCTGAAGTTTAACTCTTAACCTATAAATTCCCTTTATTCCATACAGTATATTTCCATTCCACCAATTCATCCATAAATCTCTAAATATCATAATTATGCCATTTATTTCTCAGTTGATGAAAATTTTAAATGGATCAGGAAATAGAAATGAACTCTTTATTACCTTATTAAGGCCCTTTTTCTAGAAATGACACTTTTCTAATAATCAAGAATGAATCTACTAAACTTTTTGGATCTTTAACAAGGCTTCATTAAGTAGACCCTTCTTATCCTCTTGGGAAGTTAAAAAATAATAAATGAAAATAAAAGACACAGTATCATCTTCATTACTGATGCCCTTTGTTTCGCTTCAAAACACAATGAGATATGTCGCTCCACTTCCTTAATAGGAAAACAAGTAATGGGCGAACCAACTAAGATGAGGATCACTGGGCTTCCACCAGGGCAAAGGCCTTAATGTGCAACTTACACAGGTGCAACCATCCTGCATCATCAGGGGCAGGGACACCTGAGGTGAGAATTTTATGGAAAAGGAAAGTCTTTAGACAATTTTGAGCAGAAAAACATTTGCTATTACTAAATTACAAACAAGTTAAGTCCATTTGCATATATTTACATGTGTAAAACTGAACTGAATGAGCTTTAACTGGTTAGTGTTAGCAACTTAGGGCTAGGAGGCATCCGAGGTAGGAGGATGCCTTGAGGCCAGGAGAAAGACCCTGTCTGTACTAAAAACAGAAAAATTAATCAGGCCTGGTGGTGCACATTACTAGGAAGGCTGAGGCAGGAGGATCCTTTGAGGCCAGGAGGAAGACCCTGTCTATACTAACAACTGAAAAGTTAGCCAGGCATGGTAGTGCACAATTCCCAGCTACTAGGAAGGCTGAGGCAGGAGAATCACTTGAGTTTGAGCTTGCTGTGAGCTAGACTAACTCCACCTAACTCTACTGAGGGCAACAAAGAGAGACTTTGTCTCAAAGAAAAAAAATAAAGCAATCTTCTTCACAAACACACACACACAAACACACACACAGCCCCTGTCCCTCTTCCCTGTTTTATTTTTCTCCATAGCATTCTTTCCCATCTCACATGCTTAAATCTCAGCATCTAGGATATACCTGGTGGATGGCAGATGCTCAATAAACACTTGTTCCATTAAAGAATTAATTTGAATCCAAGGAAATACCTGTGGATGTCCCTCTTAGTCATGTGGTTTAAACATAGGCTGAAGGTCACTATCATGGGATCTCAGATTGTCTATGAATTCACTAATTGTACATGAGAGACAAATTTTTCCTGGGAAGTCAAAGAGACATGCAGCAGCAATTGCCATGGTAAAATAGACAGAAATGCCTGCTGGTTAGTCACAAGGTCCCATGGCTGTTATTCACCAAATAGTGTCACTCGTAATTTATTGGGGTAAAAAGAAACTAAAGCGTTTTGAATATGCAGTCCAGGGGAAAAGCATATGAATAATCTGTACTTGTGGCTAACATAAATTTCTAAATCTTTCAAGAAGGCAGTAATGTCTTTCTAAGACATACACAAGTGTTTAAGAACAAAATTAACAATTTGCTTAAGAATTTCTCTTACTTGGATTGAAACTCATGGGTCATGAATTCTGGACATTGAATAACTGTCCCCAGCAAGATCAAATCAAATTTTCTACATCTACTCTTGTTCCCTCAGGTCTCACGGAATCTCCTGTATGGCTTTTGGCCACACAACATAATTTTTGTGTGGGATAATGCCTTTATAGGCTGGAGATTGGTCCGTTTTCTAAATTTGGTAACTATGTGGCCAGTGCTGTAAAATTTTTCCATGTATTTTTAATGATTTGTACTTTCTAAAAATAAGAGGTATGAAAGGCTTGGCACTGAACTAACAGTATAGCTGTGTTGATCCTGAAAGAGCTTTACCCATTTTGATAAGAAATAGAACATTCCATCTCTTCTTGTGAACAGTGAATGCTGTGGCTGAGACTAGGTAGAATAAGAAATCTTGAAGAATGGTGGTTAAAATTTATTTGCAGAATTTTTAACTCAGAAAGGCAAAATAATTTAATTTTTATGATTTTAACTTGTATGCAGATATAATATTTTAAACTTTAATGATAGTTCTCTGGGAATTTGATAAAGTAAGAAAATTTTATTCAATTTGGGGCATTTCTCTGTTATTGGAATCTCATTACTGATGTATTTTTTTATATTTTTGTGCATTTTAGTATAAGAGTTATTTAATGTGACCATATAATAGATACAATTTAATATAGAACACATGTTGGGGGTAGATTTCTAGCTTCAGATATGGAGAGTCATTGAATTTGTTTTCATATATTTTCTGTCCCATTCCATTTAAGAACTTTCTGGGTATAAAATCAAAACTGACTTCCATTGGTCCCAGGAAAATACCCAAAGAAGCACTTATGTGAATTGGGCCCCTGCCTCCTAGGCAGGGACAGAGATGCCTTAATAAGTGACTGAACTACTTCCCCAAAAGTGTAAGTGCCCCCATGGCTTTGTATTTAATCTAAGTGGGCTAAGAGAATAAAAACAGGACAAAGTTAGAGGGGAAAATTTTTACCACTCGTAATTTCCATGGGGAGGTATTTTTCATAAACACTCTCCTAAATACTCTCCTGCTCTTTACTCATTCTGTTCCCAGAACATGGAGTGATGAATTTTATAGGTGAATTGGGATATGTTCAACTTAGGTTTGTTTCTCTTCTTCTTAGAAGTGAATCCATCCACAGATAATGTGAATTCTACTCAGATCCTCCATCTCATAAATTCTTATCTGGGAAGATCACCTGTAAGGGACAGTGTGCCTTAGTCTAGCATTATTCATGGTAGGTAACTAAATCTGCCTCATTTTGGAGTTCAGGATTAATATGATCACTTCGTTTACAGACCTAAAATCAGGTCCTTCACTACGACCTTTATCAATAATAAAAATAATATATTGAGTAGTATTTGTCAATAAATTTAGTTTGCCTGTGTACAGAACCCAAAGAAAAGACTGCTAATTACTGTCCCCACAGAAACCACCACCAATACATATACTCTTATCCTGTCCATTTTTCTATCTACTTCAGAAGAACACCAGATATTCTTAAATGTCATGACAAAGTCAATATGTTACATACCTACAGCATATCCTTGCTGTATCAGTCAAACTACCCTTACAAAAAGGAGAAAAAAAATTTCAGTTTAGAAACCTTAACTCACTTTCTAACACTATTGCTTTTACCGAATAAATAAATGAATGATTAATTAGAATTCTTAATTTCATTTTAACATCTCTTGCCAAAGGAGCCACATGTAGCCTTTTTGTAAACATTTTGAAATAAATCTTGCTATTATCTGTGGTATGTATGTATAGCCTTCCTCCTCTATTCCTTTACTTTTTTTTTTTTTTTTTTAAGACAGAGTCTCACAATGTCACTCTTGGTAGAGTGCAATGGCATCACTGCTCACAGCAACCTCCAAGTCTTGGGTTTAAGCAATTCTATTGCCTTAGCCTCCCAAGTAGCTGGGACTACAGGCACCCGCCACAACACCTGGATATTTTTTTGGTTGTGGTTGTCATTGTTGTTTGGCAGGCCCGGGCTGAATTTGAACCTGTCAGCTCTGATGTATGTGGTTGGTGCCCTTAGCCCCTGAGCTATAGGCGCTGAACCTCTATTCCTTTTCTTTACTGTTATATACTGTAAGACAGAGTGATCAGTTTTCCCTCTCCTAGGACTTCTGCATCCCCAACTTGGTTGGCTGTTGCTATCACTGTTCTCTGTCTTGTGAAAGTTAGAGCTGTCAGTAAAGCAAATCAAGAATGGATCTCTGTGGTCGCATGCAGTGGCTCACACCTATAGTCCTAGTGCTCTGGAAAACCTGAGTGGAAGGATTGCTTAAAGCCAGGAGTTTGAGACTAGAATGAGCAAGAGTGAGATGCTGTCTCTACAAAACAGAAAAATTAGCAGGGTGTGGTAAAATTAGCAGGGTGTGGTGATGTGCACCTGTAGTCCCAGTGACTTGGGAGAGGCTGAGGCAGGAGGATCCCTTGAGACTAGAAGTCTGAAGTTGTAGTGTCTCTAATGACAACACTGTACTCTGTCCCTGGGTGACAACAGTGAAATTTAAAAGAAAAAAGAATAGCTCACAGCTTCAGTGGAGTGTTCCGACAGTTCCTATTTTCGTACAATTACTCTATCTTGACTCAGTGCCATTTTTGAAATCTGTCTGTGGGACAAAGACAACTTACCACAGGTCACACAGTTATGACTACACATACGTTCAGCCCAAGGAGAGCTTTTGGAATTAATTCAAGTCCATTACTCATTAGAACCACAACCTCTAAAATGTAAATAATCTGATTCATGTACCCTTTTTCCATTTATTGTCCTCTTTCCACTGGTACTATCTTGGCTAACAAACACTGATTCTCCATGTCAGGACAACTATGTGACCAAAACAAATGACTTAATGATGAAATACATGTTTCAAAGCTTCTAAACTTCTTAGGTTTCTGTATGCTTTCAGTGCTATTTGACCTTCATCTTTTAATATAGAATGAATGACTTTCTTTGGTGAAAGATGCGATACGTTATACTCAATCATTTGACAATTGAGATCCCTCCACAATGCAAGATGATTTGCTAATGCTATAGAAACAAAATGGCGTGCTCATCTTCCAGATTTATATTCTACTTAGAAAATTGAGATGTAAAGCATGAAATGTTAACTTACAATAGAGATTTTAATGTTTAACTTCTGTTTAAACAGGTCAGAAATGCAAATGTGTAATCAACTGTCAAGTAAGTGGCCTAAGCAAGTCCTGTGACTTCAGAAAAAGATATGATGACAAACTGGACTGGTCCTCAGTTCCTCAATGAGGCCGAGACAAACTTGACAACTAAAGGATATGCAGGATTTGAATAGCTACGTGATGATAATTTGTGTCAGAATAATTCTTTTATTTCATAATTGTCTAAATTTTGGGAAAATAAATACATAACTTTATCCTTCTTCATGCTATGAATTTCAAATAATTGCATTATTACTTCTCATTTGTCAAACTCTATTGCTCTTCTTTCCTACCTTCTTTCTCCTCAAATCTCTCACATTTTTCCAACTCTGAATCCCATAAATATTTTCCCACTCTGCCTTCTATTTCATTTTAATTATAGTAACCATGGGAAGATTTTAACCTTCATATGTATTGGAACAAGGGTGTGATAACAGGATTTGAAAGAAACATAACTACATTTGTTCCAATCATTTATGTGACATAAACTTTGCCCACCAAACACTGATGAGCCTGTTTGCTTCAAACAAAGTGATGTGCCTCACCAAGAACATTTTACCCTAATTTAAATATTGTCTTGACCTCAAGAAGATTGACCAAAAGCATATTTCAATTTAAGTTTGAAGCTACTGTAAGCTCATGAGTGTAAGTGATATATATCTCAGATATTAGCAGATGCACAGAATCAGTAAGTCAGTAAATCCTACCAATTTAGCACTTAACTTTCTAATATTTTAGCCTGAATATACAATGACATTTATGATAATTCACTGTATGCTGGTGACTTAAAACATTTAACTGGAAATGAAGGAAACATAACTTTGGAAAATAATGTATCAGATCTGGCAAGACTTTTTCTAGTATAAACAAAAGAAGAGAAGACCAAGTATAATGTCATTCGAAATACACACAATTCTGTCTTCCTATAAAAAGATCCCATAGCCCTTTCAAATTAGTAGTATTTAAAAGGAAGAAAGAATATGCCAAATACATATATATATGAACATACACATATATAATCATATATATATATATGATAACAATAAGATACAGAATGAAGCTTACTTTGGGTTGGGACATACAGAGATGGAAGTAGGGAGGGCCAATACAATTAATCTGATATTTGGCATGAGGTTCAAAGGAAAAAAAAAATTTAAAGAATGATCCCAAAGGCCAGGTGCAGTGGCTCACATCTATAGTCTGCCTCTGGGAGGCTGAGGCAGGAGGATCTCTTGAGCTCAGGAGTTCAAGACCAGCCTTAGCAAGAAGCAATTCCATTTCTACTAAAAGTAGAAAAATTAGCCAGGTGTTTTGGCAGTTCCTACAATCCCAACTACTCAGAAGGATAAGACAGGAGGACCCCTTTAGCCCAAGAGTTTGAGGTTGCTGTGAGCTAGGCTAAGGCAATAGAGTGAGACTCTGCCTCAAAAAAAAAAAAAAATCCCACCCAACTATATATCTATACCATCTTTATCTACATCTATGCCTATATATTTATCTCTGGGAAATACAAGAAAGTGTTACCTTTAGAACATGAATTTTAATTCATTTAAACTTAAGTTTTTTCTAACTTTTCTGTAAAGTTTCTATAAAAGGCAAAGAAGAAGAATATTAGCTGTTTTTTTTAGGCCTCTGAATTGTTTACACTGTTATCACAGAAGGCATGATTTTGGAAAACAAAAAGAATAGAGTAACATATTGAGTAACATATTAATAACTTTGCTATTTTAGAAAGCTGTGATATTTGTACCCATTATATATATTACATATTATGTAGTACTACAGCATTAGGACCTAAGATAAAAGCATTAAGGAAACAGATTCTAGGAGAAATCCTTCACATAAGTAATTAAAATTGAGATAAATAATTGACCATAATCAATAAAATACGGGAAATTTATAAGAAGTTACTGGAAAAATAAGAGAATACACTGTTGGGGGAGTCTGTTGTGAAACAGAAATTTACCTAATTGATCATATTAGAGCTAGATAAAGTAGTTAACCTATTTCAAAAGCCATTACAGTATTTCAGAGGATGATTCTTAAAATCTGATTGTGTATAGTTGTTATCGTCAGAGATGATCTAGTATGATTAAAAGGTCAGTTGATCTAAACTACATGGCACTATAATGGACTTTAAATTGGCATATTTAACTACTTAGGCTATCAGTTTAATTTAGATTAGGACAAATACAGTGACAAAGTTTGCCATCTGGTGGTCAGTGTGATATAAATCAGATGTCTTCAGTCACATATGTCTATGTCAGAATCTTGAACTGGGTCTAAAAATGTGAAGACAATATAGATAATTATAAATCTGTAAATAAAATTAAAGCCATGGCAGAGAAAAGTGGATTGTATGATTTGGTCAGATAGTAGCTATGATAGGCTGAAAAATGCCCTGCAAAAATATCCAAGTCCTTCCATGGTAAATGATGTGATTAAATTATGGTTCTTGAGATGGGGACACTTTCCTGATTATTCAGATGGAATCTAAATGTAATCACAGTGTCTTTAGAGGGAGGCTGAAGGAGATTTCACTACAGAAGAAGGCAAAGGCAGGGTCACCATTAAAGTAAAATGCAGCAGTGCTGGCTCTGAAGATGAAGAAAGGGGCCAGCAGCCAAGGAACGCAAGAAATATAGCTTCAGAAGCCAGGAAAGACTAGGATACAGGTTCTACCCTACAGGCTAGGAGGAGAACCTAGGGGCGCCCTAGGAACACCTTGGTTTCAGCACAGCAAAACTAATTTCGGACTTTCTACCTCCAGAACTATAAAGAGATAAATTGCTTTAAGCCACTGAGTTTAGGGTAATTGTGTTACAGCAGACACAGGGAGCTAATAAGACAAAGTTAAGTGGAAGAGGCCTTAGGCTAGAAGGAGGTAAGAAAACAGAAGTAAAGGTATGAAAAAATTAACTCTGCCCCACAATTAGGTCTCAAATATGACCATGTCTGTCAATAAACAATGCATTAATACTCAAAATAATCCTTTTTCAGATCTAAAAAAAAATCATCAAGTGTGTCCAAAAAGAAGCCAAACCGAATGCACACAAATAAACTCTTTTCTGCATTTTCCCTGTGATCTGACCAGGTAATTTAGAAAGACAGAATCATGAAAATATTTTATTGTACAAGTATTTTGAGGTTCTTCCTTAAAGCATGAAATTAATCTTATAGTATATGTATATTTTACTAGCCAACGTAGAAGATAAATATTAATATTAACCAAAGCAAGGGGATAGCCTGTGATAGAAGACAGATTTAGAGCCAAATGAGTTTGAGATAAAATTTAGTTAAGTATAACTAAATGAAGAGAGGCCGCTGGACTGAGAAGTAATTTGCAACGTATTCCCTCCTTTTATTCCTTTTACCAATACCTCTAGGACTTGAACCAATCTTGTTTTCTGGGAAGTGAAGAAGAAAATTTCTACATGTAATGCTAAAAATGTCTTTTAGTATTTGAATCACTGCAGTGTGTACTTGTGCTTGAAAAATAGAAGCAAACGGATAGTTCTTTTAGTTCTCAGGATCCAGAGGAAATAGGTAATGGGATAGCCAAGGGCATGGTGATAAGAGAAACACAAAGTACAGATAGATATTTAAAATCATTGGTTTACTGAGTACAGACCAGATTCTGGGGACCGTGTAAGAATCTCTGTCTTCAGGACACATGAATTCAACGTGTACTGAAAGAGAAACACACATATAATCTTGGAAGTAAAAGTGGAGGGCCATCTAGCTCTGAGGGAGAGTACCTGTAGGCCAGGCTGGGAAGGCTTCCATGTGCAATCTGAATGAGAAGGACTTAAGTAGGAGGGGAAGAAAGACAAGGAAATGAGGCTTGGGGAAGAAGGGAGCTGGGGGGAGAGACATAGAAGATGAGGATATAATAAGCAGAAGGACCAGAAAAGGAAATTGAAAGGAGGCATAGTGATTTTTATAAAATAGTATGGAGTCAACATTTTGCTGTCTTTAAAAAGGACATGTAGTGGAAATAAAACTAGACAAGTAGGCAGGGCCTCACAGCCCATATCACAAAAGGTATTCTGCAAGAGATAGGGAACCAGGGAGTGTTAGCTTTCATTTTGAACTTCAAATGTTTCCTGTAAGACACAAAATCTTTATTTTTCAGAAGTTGTATTTGGTTAAAAGTCTATCCTGGTGAATATTTTTCCTCAAAATAAAATTACAAAATGTATCTTGCAAAATAGTACATATAACTCATACATGTAATTTAAAGAAAAGTTATTGTATGAGTTGAAATGTGTCTCTTTCCAAAAATAATACTGTAGTCCTAACCCCTAGTATGTCAGAATGAGGCCTTATTTGGAAACAAGGTCCTTGGAGGTGTAATTAGTTAATACAAGGTCAGACTGAGGTAGGATGGGCCCCTATGCCATTATAACCAGTGTCCTTCTAAAGAGAATGTAGGTGAAGATGAAGGCAGACATCATGGTGGTCAACAGCAGCCTTAAGCAGATAGGTATTAGAAACATAACTATGTGGGGAAAAGCAAGTTGTAAAGGACTATTCACAGTTAGACAACATTTTTATAAATATCAAAAAGAGTGCAAACCATTTAAGGTCCAAGCAGTTCCCTTTGGAGTGGGGGAGCAGGACTCAGGAGGACAGAATAGGAAAGGAGCATATAGGTTAATGAAAATTTTAGTAACATTCCAGTTTGGGGGTTGGGCGGTTGAGTATGCTTTTACGTTAATGAATATATGTTAATATATATAAACATGTAGTCTTTTTCATATGTCAAAACTATTTTAAAATAGACTTGTGTTAAAGAAATAAAAGAAAGAAAACCAGGATACTCTAGATAATGAAATCATTTGGGCTAATTTCCTTTTTCCTTTAATAGCAAAATTTACTGTGGTACACGGTTAAGGAGAGATCACTTATGGAATTAAATAGGAAGGGGAATAGAAATAGGCCCCACATAAAACATACGGATATTTGATCCATAGCTTAATTTTTTTAGCAGAGAAAAGAATGGAATATTTAATTAATGATAGCGAGACAATTAGTTATCCACATGAAAAAAAATACAATAGCATTCCAACTTGCCCATTCACAAAAGTTAACCCCAGATGAATTAAGGACAATCTATTTTTATTTAGCTATAAAGGAAAAATCTCGATCTAATTGTCTATCCCTATGCAAAAATAGGATTTTTTTTTTTTTTTTTGAGACAAGAGTCTCACTTTGTTGCCCTCAAAAGAGTGCCATATCTTTCATAGAAACCTCAAACTCTTGGGCTCAAGTGATTGTCTTGCCTCAGCCTCCTAAGTAACTGGGACTGCTGGTCTCACTCTTGCTCAAACTGGTCTTGAACTTATGAGTCAGGCAATCTACCTGCCTCGGCCTCCCAGAATGCTAGGATTACAGGTGTGAGCCACCGTGGCTGACCTATATAGGCTTTCTATGTAGACAACTGCATAACCTGTTAATAATGCAAGTTTGCTTGTGATTGGTATAACTTTCATTTATTTTTTGACTTACTGCACTGGCTAGAGGCGACAGTACAATTTTGAATAGAAGCATGAATTCAGGGTATCCTTCCCTGACTTTAAAAGGTATGCTTTGTATGTTTCTTTACTGAATTCCAAGTTTGCTGAATGTAGGACTTTATACAATATATACTTTTTATTGATTAAAGGAAATTTCTTTGCAATCCTAGTTTGCTAATATTATTTTTAAAACTCATAAATGATGTTGAATTTTCTGCATTCATTGAGATTATTATATGGTTTTCTTCTATAAACACCAAGACTCAAAGTTGGGCAATGGGTGAATAATAGGGAGGAATAATCATAACGGTAGTTAAGGACCCCCAACAGGGGGAAGTTGCGGAAGCTAAAAGGAGAGGGAGCTTTGAACACTTGAGGGTTTAAGTGTGGCAGACACACCCTCCTCCTGATTTTTGTCTCTGACATTTAACAGCTTGTGCGACTCCGTCACGGTGCTTCAGATTCCTCCTGATATTGTTCTTACCTGGCAGGAGCAGTACTGTTTTTTTAATGCATCTGCTTCACTGAGATCAGGCACTAGCGTGTCTGAACATAGCTTGGCATCAGGTTTCCATTTCTTAAAGATTTCCTTTACTCCATGATTTGCTTTAGTTTTCCTGGCCCAGAACTGTTTTGTACCCCTTATCAGGAGTTTATTAGGAAGGGCTTAGCTTCGTTTTCCTACTAATTTTTCACAGACAGGAAAAGAAAACCTTGGTGGGTTGGAGCTGACTGCTGACCACAAGACGCACTTCTCAGCCCACCCATAGCGCCCTTAGCTCTTACTCCCTAGGACGCTTCTTGTTGCCCGCGTGATTTAGTACCACTGGAAGTCCTCGTTAAATACAAAAACAAAATACAAGCAAGCAAATAGCAACAACAAAAAAAAGAAGGCAGTTACTGCACAAACGAGGCTCGTTTGTATTTGTGGTTCTGTTCACATTGCGTAGCTCTGTAATGTTTTGGGGGATTTTTGGTTAAAATATTATTTTTATAACTTGCCAATTACTGGATGTATGTCATCCCGTTTGTGTCATGAAAATGCTACTGACTGATCACATGATTAAACAAGAGCTCTAATATCTCAATTCAATGCCTATGAGCTGCCAAATGTAACAATTGGCAGTGTTATTGTAGCCTTTACCACTTTTGCCAAATAGTAAAGGAAATGAGGATATGGTTTAAAGGAGTCTTGATTTGTTCCTGCCCCTCTGTGTTAGCTATCCTGCAAAGTTCATGGGAGCAGATAGTACAATTCTGCGATGCACAGTGTTGACAGCATTGATGGTGTTTTTTAAAATAACCTGATGTAAAAAGCACTGAAGAGAATATTGCTGATACTGACAATTTCTGGATAGTTGCTCTTTTTTGCCTTCTCACATTTCTTCTTGATGCTAGTAACAATTGTAACATTTATCAAGTTCAACTGAACTCTATCAGTAGGCCATATGCTAAGAAGAGTCATAATTTTGAAATGCCTACATGATTTCTTATCTCCTTATTTGTAAATTCTGGCATTGGGTATTCTGATTCAAGGGCATTCAGGTTCATCAAAATTTATAAAAATCATGATGATGCAAATCCTGTGTTTTACTTGGGCTTTACCTGATATTTGTCTCTTTTAGAGGTGTTTGCTTTCTTATTGTTTATTAATTGTATCAGCATTAAATTGGCAAATTTCCCCTACCTCATTTTATGTTTTCTTCTTTTGTGGTGGTTACACAATATTAAAAGTAGAGCTAGTGGTAAGCTGGGTCCACTGTCATAAAGCCAAATATACAGACGCTATAAATGTATCCATAAAGAGTTAATTCCTATTTCCCTGTTATTACAATCGGTTTTTTAATATTAATGTGACAAAGAGCATAAATCAAAATACTCCATCTGGCATCTTAAGCTCTACTCACTGTGTTTCAAAAGAGAAAAGTGAGACAATTTAGAGTTCATCAATTATATCACATTAAATTAGCCTCCATCATTGCCTTGGCTCAACAGCCTTCATCTATTTTAATTTACAACAGAAAGGACAGCCAAGTACAGGACAGTAACAAAGACACAGGCAAAAGGAGGCTCTGTCACCTTAGTTATAAAAAGTCCTTTGGTTTTGTGGCATTAATGGCATCAAGATAAAGACCTGTAGCTCAAATGATGTTTCAGAATAGCATATAATATACCCCCCCATAATATTTCCATTGATAAAAGTCAATTAGAATAGAATTCTATATCTAACACACTAAAGTTGTCATTAGTTTAGAAAATATGAAGTTGACCACCCAAGGGACTGTAACAAACTGGTCAACATAAGGAGGTGGTCGGCATAAGGAAGTAGGCTTGCCATATTGATACACACATGTGGTGATGTGATGCATGTCAAGTCTGTGAAAATTAGAAGTGGACAACGTAGGGGGACAGTCAACTCTGGCAGTTCTGCTGCCTGTGATGTGCTGCGTTATAGAGCACAAACTCCAGCTGTAATATGCTGGTAACCTGGAAGAACACACCCAGCTCTTCACACTATTCATCATCTGATTCATTCAGAGAGAAATATATTTATATTTCTTATGTAATAGAAACCATATTTCACAAATGTTATTGATAGGTTATTACCCTACTTATGACACTAAATGGGAAGACTAACACGTTTCTAGTTTAATTAATAAGAAGCAAGGCAAATGTAATTAATAGCCAAGACAGGTTAAGCTGACTTGTTATGGAGTTCTTGGCTTTGAAGTTGAATAATAAGGGCAGATACAGGGGAAGAAGTGATCATGTTAACAGAGATAGATTACTTTGTACAGTAAGATGCAAATTTATACGTTACTTAGCAGAAAACAAGAAAATTCATGAGGATGATAGGTACAGTCTTGGAAATATTACAAGGTAGTAAGCCTTTACATATTTAAAAGCAGTGTCTTGATGTACCAAACATTAGCTGAACGTCCTGTTAGTATCCTGGTACTAGGCTGGATGTTGGAGAACTCATAACCTATACAATACACACAATTAGAATACATGGGTATGTAGATGATAGAAGTCATGTCCCAATCTAGCGCTCCATACTATACCAGAATAATTAGAAGTTTAGCAAACAGTATTATGACAGAGATTTTTTATGACAGTATACTGATCACAAATATTTAATAAATGTTCCTTTGCATAATGTTTCATGTTATAAAAATTCTGTTTCTTATACAATCCTTCTAAGTAAAAAGATTTTATTTTTTGTGGTACCATAATTTTTAAGAACTGAAACATTTATTTTCTATGAAATTGTAATTCAACAGTTTCACTCATTGACCCAAATGTATATAAAACTGATATTAAATTTCTTCATCGTTGGTTTATCTCCTGGTTTTCCACAATAGCTTTTTATATTCATCCTCCTCTTTCTGTTCTTCTAAATCTAAGGACTGATTACCAATCTTCGTGAAAACGTACATAGATCATATGTGGCCATCCCCTGAATCTCATTCTTTCCCCTAAAAGCCTTATTTTTTGCTATGTGTCTGATTCTCCTCTTAGTATGACTTAGTACTCACATTCTCCATGAATGCCTTATAGACAGCTTCATACATCCTGTTCAACACAATCAATACAAAAACACTGAACTTGAACTTTAAATCACGCGACACAGGGAGATGTTGCGAAATTCTCCTTCTTTAGCACAATCATAGACTGTTTGCCAGCCCTCTCATCATCTAAGTGACACCCTACGACCACTATGCACAATAAAACGTGGGTCGCAGTGACAGAAATCACTTCCAGGTCTCTACTGAGCCTCTCCCTTTGCTCCTTAGCCAGCGGGAATTACAGGACGAAGTGGAAAACTCAGAGGGTCTCTGAGACTGCTAGACCTGGGTAGAAGAATCCTGTGTCCCTAATTTTACTATGTGATATTTCTACTGTGGAATTAATTTACTAAAGCAGTTCATATTACTTACTTCTCATACATTTCCTTCACTTGATTTAGTGATTGCTCAGAGGAGTAGTGACTCAAGGTATAAAAAGTAATTTGGGGTAAACCTCATAAACTGACTTGAATTTTAGATACCTACATGCAAAACATAAAAATTTTGAAAAAATATATTGTGGTATTCACTCTTCAATATTATAATGTTACTATTAGATGGTTGGAAATGTTTAGTCAACCAATTTCTTATTTTTAAAATCTTTTTCATAACCTAAGCTTTAAGACGTAAATGTTCTTTATTATTTATTTAATTTAATATCATTGGCATTTTCTTTGTTATATTATGGAAAATGATGATGCCATTTAATATGCAGGGTTATCATTACCATTAATATGTAATCCATATTGAAAGCAGGTTAAAATAAAAATCTCATTTATTCTTCATGGATTTTATAATTATATTATATTTGGTGTAAAATATTGAGAGCTTGGACTGAATGCTAGGAGATTCAAATGATGGCTTATGTGTTACAAACCTCACTTTCCATCCTTTTTAAGAAAGAATGTTGAAATATTCATAAAATTAGCTATATTATAAAATTATTAAATTCCACTGGTATTTAGACTACTAACTTGGACAATGGTCCCTTGACTATGGACCTGACTCACAAGCATAGAAAATCCTTCAGATTCGTGCTGTCTTGCTAAAGTTGGGATTTGGTAGATGTTAAGCTGCTAACAACTGTCCTTTTTTAAACCAGGAAATGGTTTGGAACTTTTCTTTTTCTTTTTTCGTTTTTCATTCTAGTAAAAATTTTCACTTAGTTGCTCTTTCTTAAAGTACGGTCTTGAAAGTATTGCTAGTTTTATTTTGTCAAAATCAGTATCCTTTTGATATTTCAGAAATTTTAATGAAATCTAAATTATGTTTCAGAGCCCCTTTTATTTCTAAGGAGTCCTAAGTGGATGAAACTTTACAGTGTGTGTGTTTATAACATTTATAAAGAAGCAGAAAAAGTGAATCCACTCATTCACTTGAAACTTCATTTCTCCCAGTTTCAACCCTCCCAAAATAACAAGGAAAAGTGAATCCATTATTTAGAAATTTGTAGCAAATGACTTATTCCTACCTGGGGAAATTCTTTTCTGAACACGGCTGGTCTATGTAGTATCTTTGTGCCCCACTCACGAATTTGTTAGTTGTGTTGGAAAGCAAATCATGTTTAAACAAGCTCTAGTACCACCCAAAATATCATTTATTTATGAGAAAGAATTTCAAAGAATGTCAGAAGTGGCATTCAGTGCATATAAAATGTGTATAACAATATCAGCTTCTTTGGAAATGCAGTTTATATATAAACTCAAAAGTCATCCTTCTGCACAGCTGCTTACATTATAAAAAGCATCCATTTTTAACACTGTTACCTGAATTTTACTTTAATCATGATTTATGTGCACTATTTACTTCCTAAAAACTAATTTGCAATACCAGAACACGCAAAGTCTGTCTATAATTAATTATATCTATTCAGAATATATTTTCATATATTAAACACTTTATTTTTTCTGAATTCATTTATGTGTATACCTATCAGTAATTTATTACTATAAATATGAACATGTTTAAAAACAAACATTCCAGAGACAAACACCTTATATACCTTAATATAGAAGACATAGCATTTGACACTATCAGGAGAGTGGATTCATGTTTGCTATTTGGAAATTATAAATCATTAAACCTTTCAGTGTTGATTTAATTAGATAAAAAATGAAGGTAGAATAACGAAACCTCCCATCAAAGAATTTTTATGAAGAACAACTGAGCTAATGCAGTTTCCCAAATTTAAGTAATTCTAGTACTGCCTTTAGAAATTTTTCCCTTCTTGGGGGGAGGAAGGGTGGAGGGAGAGTAATTGGTGAGACCACACCTATGGTGCATCTAACAAAGGTACAAGTGAAATTTAGTAAATGTAGAATATAAATGTCTTAACACAGTAACTAAGAAAATGCCATGAAGGCTATGTTAACCAGTTTGATGAAAATATTTCTAATTGTATGTAAAACCAGCACATTGTACCCCATTATTGCATTAATGTACACAGCTATGATTTAATATAAAAAAAGATATTTTTCCATTCTGTATGATTTACCTAATCTCTAGGGGAAGGATGGGTGGAGGAAGGGTAATCAGTGTGACCACGCCTACAGTGCATCTTACAAGAGTACATGTCAAACTTCCTAAACATAGAATATAAATGTTTTAACACAATAACTAAGAAAATGCCATGATGGGGCAGCACCTGTGACTCAAAAGGGTAGGGTGCCCATATGCTGGAGGTGGCAGGTTCAAACCCAGCCACCCAAAAAAAAAAAAAAAGAAAGAAAATGCAACTACGTTAACCGATTTGATGAAAATATTTCAAATTGTATATAAAACCAGCACATTGTACCCCATGATTGCATTAATGTACACAGCTACGATTTAATTTTAAAGAAATTATTTTTAATTGATATAGAATAATTGTACATATTTATGGGGCACACAGTACTATTTTGATATACACAATGCATTTTCTTAACTTCAATTTAAATCTATTCATTTTTTATATAAGTAAATTTATTTTTTTAAAAACCTTGCACCAGCTCGGTGCCTGTGGCTCAAGCGGCTAAGGCACCAGTCACATACACCTAAGGTGGCGGGTTCGAATCCAGCCCGGACCCGCCAAACAACAATAATGGCTGCAACCAAAAAATAGCCAGGCGTTGTGGCGGGTGCCTGTGGTCCCAGCTACTTGGGAGGCTGAGGCAGGAGATTCGCTTGAGCCCAGGAGTTGGAGGTTGCTGTGAGCAGTGAAGCCATAGCACTCTACCCAGGGAACAGCTCTGTCTCAAGAAAAAAAAAAAAAACCTTGCACCAGAATGAGGCTTTGTCCTTAAGATTTCAAAATAATTAAAAACTAATTTGTAAAGGAACATACAATTCACTTTAATATTAATGTATCACCTAAAACTGCCTTGGCCACCACCTAAAATCATATCCCATATCAGTGACAGTCTCGTTCCCATATTTTGGGAAACAATAAAGTAATATATTTAAAGAACTTGGATAATAAGGCACTATCATTAGTAAGTAGTTACTCATCTATATGGTATTCATAAAAATATTCACCAGTTCTATTACTAGAGTTCAATAGAACTTACTTCTTTGTATTAAGCCCCTGAATATGTATTACTATTGAGATGTGAATATTATAAAGGAGAAGACCCAAAATTAATTCTTTACATACTATTAATAAATTAACTCTCTGTTTAAAGGATGTATGTCATTTATCAGGGCTTTTTTAAAAAAGAGCCCTACCCTAGGGTAGATTGAGTTTGACTGACATTAAAACATTTGAGAAAGTGTAGAGGTGCTATCCAGAAAAGAAGCGATGGCCATTCCATTGGGGAGAGGAGATTACCAAGAGAAAAAAGGATAGAAATGGAATGAGCATCTTCTTAATCTACCTTAAAATTTACTTTTGGTCTGGTGTTCATCCACCATAGGATGTGTTAAAGAAATTGGTAGTGGTCATGGTGGGAAGTGCATGACTGCACGTGGGCGTGTGCCCACGTGTGTCTGTGTAGACACTGGACGTGGCGGTGGACGTGAGATTTAGGACAGTGATATCTCAGAAAGGAAAATGGCAAATAGAAGTAGGCATAGATCAGAAACCAGTACTATAGGTTAGGGATTATAATTAGGTCACCATAAAGATGAGGTTAACATATGATACTGTACAAATAGTCACTTGATTTACATGTTATATTTTCCACTCAGGTATTCTTTTTTGAAATGTGCTTTAGTGAAAAATGCGGGGATGGGAAAATAAGAGGATAAAAGCAATCATAGCTCTGGCTATAGTGACCCATTCTCAGATACAATCATGCACCAGCTAACGACATTTCAGTCAACAGTGTACTGCATATGTGACCCTGGTCCCATCAAATTATAATGGAGCTACCTTATACAGGTGTACTCATTTTTATCTGATATATTTTTACTGTACCTTTTCTATGTTTAGCTATGTTTATACACATAAATACTTAGCACTGTGTCACAGTAACCTACAGCAATTCAGCATAGTAACATGCTATACAGATCTGTAGCCAAGGAGTAATAGACTAATAGATGATACCATCAAACCTAGGTATGTGGTAGGCTACAGCATCTAGGTTTGTGTAAGTATACTATATATATTCCTACCATGATGAAATGGTACAATAATGCGCTTCTCAGAATGTATCTCCAAAGTTAAGCAATTCATGGCTGTGTAGCATTTTTTCTTGTACTTGATTTACATTTGACCTTGTGAGTAATTTGGTTTGGAGAAAGGGTACTAAAGTTAATAAAAAGTGTGAAAATCAATATTCTATAGGAAAAATGTAAAACAGCTACTGGCTAAATAGATTTGTCTGGACCAATGGCTTTGCTAAACCTCTGCAAAGGTGTGCTTACCCGAAATGGGGATGCATGGAGAGCTGTTAGAGCGTTAGGAACAATGAGAATTTAAGTCCCGTTTTACTTCGGCCCATAATAGAATATTAAAATGGAAATATACATAAAAACATTTTGAAATAAGTAGTTACCTCTCAGACATTTAAATAGTCACAAAACTATTATTACATATCATCCAAAAAAAAAAAGATTGGTGAAATACCCTTATTTGAATAAAATCTCTTTTTACTCTGTTACATATAAAAAAAATCCAACTTATTGAGAGAAGAATTTTCCACTGAAAAGCTCCTCAGTACATAAATATATCAAATTTCAATGATTTTGCTAAGTGCCTTTTTAAGAATGTAGCAAGTTAGAAGCAAGAATGCCTATTTTAAATAGGGGCATTAGATTTAAAAGAGGCTATAGAAAAACAAGCACTCTGCCTTGCTCATATATTACATCGATGGCCAAAATAGTAGGAATTTAAGCATCCTACATACACTGAACAATAAGTTTTAAATACTCTGTCCTAAAACATCAGCTTTTTCTACAACTACTATTTTGTTTTAGAACTATTTTCTATATATTATTTATATTTTATCTCAGTAGGTTAAAATAAATTCTAAATAAAATACTAAAAAATACTTTCTATGACTTTCTTATAGTCCTTTCACAATCCATTGTCAAGTTAAATTTTCCAGGGCTCAGAAATGCAAAAGAGTGGCCTTTATCTTTAATATATCTAGTGCAATATGTCTTAAGGTTCATGGTTCCTGACTGAAACTTGGAACACGGCCAGTGACATGTGACAATTCATTCTGCAAGTTCCTGCATGGTCTTACTTGCTGACAATTATTCCCGAAATTCTGCTTCACTTGTCCGGTAATGGAAGAATAGTTCTGGTTGGAATGAGATCCTGAAAGCAATAAGGTCCCATCAGACCCCTATCAGATTCACACAGTATCAGCTGTTTGTTAACAGCCAAACTTTGCTTTGCGGTACTGGAGGAAAATCATATTTTCTTTAATTTGTTCAGGAATTGGGGGATTGAAATTATGATATTTTGTTCTACTCTAGGGAAGACTCTGAGAACATGATGAATTAAAAAACATGCCACTAGTAATGTTCGGAATATTATATTTGGCTTTGGCAATGATTTCTTCGATACGACACCAAAAGCACAGATAACAAAAGCAAAAATAGTAGACAAATGGGATTATAGCAAACTAAAAATCTTCTGCACAGCAAAGGAAACAAACAACAAACAATGAACAGGGAACGTATGAAATGGGAGAAATATTTGCAAGCCATGTATGTGTATCTGATAAAGGGTTAGTAACCAAAACATATTTTTAAAAACCTTACAATTCAATAACATAAAAACCACAATTCAATTAGAAAGTAGACAAAGGAACTGAATAGCGATTTCTTCAAGGAAGTTATACATATGTACAATAGGTGCATGAAAAGGTGTTCAATGTTACTAATTAGAAAAACGCAAATGAAAACCACAGTGAAATAGCTCCTCACACCTGTTAGGGTGCCCATTAGCCAAACAAACAAATTAAGAACAAAAATCAAGTTTATAAATGTTGGTGAGGATGTGGAGAAAAAGGAACCAGTGTATATTTTTGGTGGTAAAGTAAATTGGCATAGGCACTATGGAAAACTATAATGAAGTTCCTCAAAAGATTAAAATTAGAACTATCATTTGATCCCACAATCTCAATTCTTGTCCAGTATTCTGGGTATATATCCAAAGAAATGAAATTGGTATCTCAAAGAGATATCTATATTCCTATAATTTGTTTTGTTAACAGTATATTATATTCACTACTCAGTAAGGTGCTTAGTCAACTTCTGATCCAAATGCAATAGTTAAGGTTTCTTATTGATTCTATAATAGGTGTAGTGAAAATGAGAGAAGCTAATTTGAATATCGAGTCCATGGAATTGAAACATGAATTAAAGGACTCATTTAAAAGTGACTTTTTAAAATTAATCACGTATTTGATATGTGCTGGTTTGAACAGTTGACTTCAAATCTGTTCATTTTATGAATGTTCACAGAGCACCTACTCATATACCAAGCATCATACGAGGTCCTAGAAAAGATAAATAAATCTGCAACCTAGATTTTATATTCTAGTTATGAAGGTAGTTATTGCTGCAAAATTGCAGATTAATTAGGGTTAATGGCAGCTCTTCCCAAACCCTCTCATTTTCTCATGCAGAAAAAGGGCAAACCTTTCGTACTTAGGAAAAATCAGCCTGAGGTTCCTACATGAGCATGGTTCAAGAAATGGTGACCGTGGAATTCTCTAGAACTAAGTCTGTAAGGAAGCAGTGCCTTTTGCTATAAGGGAATAATTTTCAGGACTGTACTGTTTTCTTCCTCAAAAGCCAATGCTTTTCAAGCAACCAAACATGTGGACATGGTGTTTTTATTGCTTACAATGTGGCATTACTGTTTCAGAAATAACACAAGAATAGCTTTTCCTCCTTACAAAATAGAACAAATGCTATTCAAACTCAAGGGAATGCTAAACCATTTATTAAAAAGTTATTATTGTTTTTCTCCTTTGTATGTCTTACAGGAATAGCAAACATAGTAAATTAGAAATACCGATCTAATTTTTCAAAAATGCTAGGTATAAACTATGGGTGGTAACTCAAAGTAGAAAAAAGTTTTTCTTAAACGCATCAAAAATGGAAATATTTTTATTTGCAACAAAACTATATGGAGCCTCATCTGTGATTTGCTTTGAGAAATATGAAAAATTAAGGATAATTTCGGTAATTAAATACAAACTATAATATGGGCATCTGTTGTCGTCTTGGGCTTCATGAAAGCCCCCAAAGCCTGGTCTAACAGAAAAGTAAAGACAAGTCCTTTAAAATCACCACATAAAATATGGATGCTGTTCAATGACAATATTTAACCTACTGCAGCAAATAGAAATCTTTTGTAAAGTACCTTCTCCTTCAGTAGCAATCTTATTTATTTACAAAGCATATCTCTGAATCTGACATATTATAACATCTGTAAATATTGGCTTTCCTTACTTTATCACGTAAGTGATAGAATAGAAATGTTAGCTCTTTATAGAATGCCTATTGTGTGCCAGAACTATTTTATGAGCCTTAGATGTATTATTTAATTTTACCTTAACCCATGAGGTAGTCGCTATCGCCATTCCCATTGTAAAAATAAGAAAAAGATACCATTGAGAAGACAAAGAATTTTCCATATGTCACAGTGGCAGTAAATGATAAATATTTAAAATAAATTTAAAAATATGCTTGGGTAATTGACAGGAGTTCCAACTTCTTTATTTTGCTATAAAAGGATATTTTAAAAAGATAACTATTTTCACTACTATTTCATACAAGACATATGAATCATAGCACAATTAGAAAGAACACAATAATTAATTGGAATTATTTTAACTTTATGAAAACACTTATTTTTATTTTTCTAATTTTAGAGAGAAATATAGTCATAGACTAGTACCCATCCATGGATTCCTGATCGGAAATTACTGATATATTCCAATGTATCTAGTTCTCTTGATAGCTACTCATTTTCTCATGTGTTGAAAATTACTATAAAAAATTATTTTAGAACATACAGTATTGGTATAATGACAGGCACAATTCAATTAAATCAATAGAAAAAAACAAAGATGATGACTAATATTTGTTAAGTTCCATAACATGTTAGCCCCTTAGACATATATCTGACTCAATGTATCCAAGGACTCAATGTACCCAATGTATCCAATGAACATACTGCCATTTCAATTTTAACAGATAAGAGAACTAAGATTCAAGGAGGCAAGATAATTAACACAAATTCATTGATATGGTGTATTTCTTTCAGGGAAGTTTTACTTAAAACTCCCATTTTAATTTAAACTCTATTATATTATGAACAACAATCAGGCCTATTTGAATGATAGAGATGATTCAATAATAACCTTATTATAGTAGTGTATGAACAACAATATTATTTCTTAATATAAACATCCTAGACAAAAAGATGTTTTAAAAACTTAGAGGTATAAAATTGTTTTGGGAAATAAAGCTGGAATTAAAAAAAATGCAATAACATACACCCCAAAAACTAACATTAAATCCTCACAGTGGCTTTTTAGAAACTTACAGAAAAATACTCCCTGTTACATTTCATATTCAAGTTGTAACACACCTTTAAAATGCACTGACTTTAGAGAGCCTAACATCAATTAACTTCTTGGAAATATTAAGTATATAAATGTCATATAACATACATTAAACACCATACTGCCAAGGAGTAGGAAGTTTAAATTTATAAACTTTAGCTAATAAAAATATATACACTGTATAAAAATTATCAGGCTTCTAAAATAACTTAACTACTATATGATAATACAAGATAACAATAATATCTGGATATGGAAATAATTATCATGGATAATATACTCATAAAATTCTAGAAGAGTTTATGCTACATTTTTAGATAAAATGTGTATATTTAATATCTAGATTACTACCTCAAATTCTAATTGACTTAGAACACATAGTGGCCAACAAAAATTTCCATAGGCAAGACTTACTTATATTCTGTGTCTATAATCATATGCTTCATTCATGTTTTTGTAATTTATAGCAAATATTTCAAAAATAGTGATGCTTATACAAATTTCAACTTATAAATTTGTTTAGTTAAGTTCTACAACCCTCTATGACTCATCTGAATAATAATTACAGAACCTCTATAAGGCCATCACCCAAGAGACTATAATGAACTTGTCAACATATAGAGGTGGTCAAAATAAAGAACTAGGCCTAATGTACTGATATGTATGTATACTTTACTTTCTTGTATTGCTTTTATTAGATAATATCTTACAAAATCATACATAATTAAAGGACAATAAAATCATATGTACCGTATCATACAAAACCAATGCATCTCCTGTTTTCTCATGAGCTAATCATTCTTTCTGAAAATAGAGTCAATCTTAGTCTGTTTCTTAGTCTTATAACAAACATATGTGGAAAAACCACTCTCAATGCTGGCTATGCCACTCAGACTACCTGGGCATGTTTTCACAGCAAAAGACTTCAACTGCATTATCAGATGCCTGACATCCTCTTCTTTCACAGTCTCTGCAAATTCCATGTCATCCTCACTTACTTCTTCCACTTTGTCAGCTGTTTCATGCCCTGATCTGCACTTCGGCCAACATCACTTGGAATGTTGCTTCTGGGTCAGCTTCATTACAGGTAACTACCTCATCATCCATTGCAACAAAACCTTCCAAATCTACTCCTTCCTATTTTGCCATGGGAGATGGACTGTCTGATGAGGCCAAAACAAGCATTTAGGTTGTGACAAATCCAACTTTCTTGAAACACTTCTGTGTCATTTCTGGCTGAACTTTATTCCAAGCAGAATGATCCAGAGGACAGCATCTAGAGCACTAACTGATATAGTGGATGAAATTCTTCCAAAAGTGGACCACAGGTTTGTGTTCAATAATGACCCACTGCAGAAACTGGGCTTGGGAGGAAATTTTAAATGTTTTGAGGCTGCCTTGATCAGGAGGTTGGATTTTTGAAGTCCTATTTGGAAGTAGAAATTCAGTGTTACATCTGTGAGATGACTTATTTCTGGGTGGCCAAGATAGTTGTCTACTGTCAGTAGAATAGGCCATTTCTTCTTCATTTCTTGGTTGATACCCCTTATCCACTCTTCAAATAGGGCACCTTCATCCCTGCATATTTATTTGATCTCCAAGGGATAGTGATGTCTTCAGGCTTCAGGTTTTTGAATGCATATGGCTTTGCCGATTTATCAATCACCAAGGGCTTTAGTTTCTCTTGGGTTGAGCTATGCAAAGCAGAACTGGGAAACATTCTTAGGAAAATTTTCCACTCTTAGATTCGTCACCCCTCATGATGAGGCTCGTGTCAGGTATCACCTTGAAACGAAGTCCACACTCGTAAGCATTAAAGATGTCATCATCTTTGGAACCTTTGGTGAAGTCCAGGAACTTTTTGATAAACTCTTCTACAACTTCTGCTGGAACTTCATGGGATTCACCACACAAGACTTTCTGGGAGATCTCATGTCACAATTTAAATTTCTCAAGCCAAGCCCTGATGCTTGGAAATCTGCCACCCCAAATTCCTGTGTGAAATTTTACCAACTTCTTGGATCACTGGCCCAAAGATTCAGTCTCTAACTGCCTTCATTTGTTTGAACACCAGCTTAATGTGGCTTCCTAGATTTCATCAAAGGAAGTTTTTCTACTTTTCCACTATTAGGTGTCTGCTTTTCTCACCACATCTCTCTAAGAATTCATGTTTATGTTTTTGGATGTTCCTAACCGTAGTTTTGCTAACATCAAAACGGTCTGCCATCTTTCTTTGTTTTCCAGAAATTGAAGGAGGTCATCCTTTTCCTTCAGTGTCAGCTTTTTGAGCTCTTTCCTTTGGGCCATAATGTCTTGATTAACTATAAAACTTTTCAGTAATTGTAGAATGTATCTACAACTCAGACCAATTTTTCATGTTGAAAAAATCTTCCACATGTGGTAAACAATAGGACATTAGGCCTAATCTAACATGTGGTAATAACAGAACATGAAAAAATAACTTTAAAGAAAAAAATGATACATCTAAGGGCAAAGTCCAGTTTTATCACTTGGTGTAGAGTTGACTTAATTGGTCAAGTTATATAAAGTAAATACTATGTGCTACAGTCCAAGTTGTCAAGATACAACTTACACAGATGAGCAATGCATAGAGGTCAGTCTTCCACTGAGTCCATGTGGTACATGTCTGGTCTATTAAAACTAGGTTACTTAAGTCTTCATAAAATCTTTCCCCAAGCCAACATCTTCAAGAGTTTTTCCCATACTTTCTTCTAGGATTTTTATCATTTTCTGCCTTAGATTTAAATCTTTTATCCATCATGAGTCAATTTTTGTGAGTGGTGAAAGGTGTGGGTCAAGTTTCAGTCTTTAACATGTGATGATCTAGTTCTCCCAGCACCATTCCTTGACCAGGGATTCTTTAGATTTTATGAAGATGACTTCTGTGGCAATTGCAACAAAAACTAAAATTAACAAATGGGACTGAGTTAAACTGAAAAGTTTCTGCACAACTAAGGACACAACAATCAAAGCAAATAGACAAACTACACGATGAGAAAAGAGATTTGCATATTTTTTTTTGTCTGTTTTTTGTTTTGTTTTGTTTGAGACAGAGTCTCACTATGTTGTCCTTGGTCTAGTGCTGTGGAGTCACAGCTCACAGCAACCTCAAACTCTTGGGCTTAAGCAATTCTCTTGCCTCAGCTTCCCAAGTAGTTGGGACTATAGGCACCTGCCACAATGCCTGGCTATTTTTTGTTGCAGTTGTCATTGTTGTTTATACGGCCTGGACTGCATTCAAACCTGCCACCCTCCATGTATGTGGTTGGAGCTGTAACCACTGTGCTACAGGTGCCAAGCCAAGATATTTGCATATTATGAATCTGCCAAAGGTTTGATGAGTGGAGTCTATAGAGAATCAGGTTAATCAACAAAAAAGAGCTAATAATTCCATCTATTACTGGGCAAGAGACATGAATAGAACCTTCTCTGAGGAATATAGACAATTTCCTAACAAATATTAAAAAAATGCTCATTGTCCCTAATCACCAGAGAAATGCAAACCCAAACCACCCTGAGATATCATCTAACCCTAGTAAGATTAGTCCACATCACAAAAGCTCAAAGTTGCAGATGCTGGTGTGGATATGGAGAGGGGGAACACTTTTACACTCTTGGTAGGACTGTAAACTAATACAACCTCTTCGGAAATAAGAGGGGAGATCTCAAGTTATATCTCACATTTGACCCCACAATCCCACTACTATCAAGAAAAAAAATCATTTTATCATAAGGACATAAGCACTAGATTATTTATCACAGTTCAATTTACAAGTGTCAAGATGCGGAAACAACCTAAATGCCCACTAACTCAGGAATGGATTAACAATCTGGGGTATACGCATACTATGGAATACTATTCAGTCACAAAAAGACTGTGACTTCACATCTTTTGTATTAACCTAGATGTAGCTGAAACACATTATTCTTAGTAATGTATCACTACTTTAGTAAAGTATCACTAAAGAATGGAAAAGCAAACATCCAATGTACTCAATACTAATATGAAGCCAGTAGATAATCTAATTCACACCCACATAGTAGAAAAACTCATTTTAATTCACATTAAGGGGAAAGGAGAATGGGGGAGGGGGGAGCAAAGTGGGGATTAGGGGTGCCCCCAGTGAATGAGTACAGTGGAGGGGTTTATGGCACACCTTTTGGGTGCAGAACATAACTACCCAACAAATTCAAACATTGTAATTTGGTTGTGTGTACCCTCACATTAACCTGAAATTTTAAAAAAGAAAAAGGGGAAAAAAAAATGAGGTCACTTAAGGAGGTGGTTGATGTAGGGAGGTGGTCAATTTATGGAGGATGTACTATATTTTACTCTCTGGTTTTGGAGGTAAATTTGGCTTGAATTTTCCAGCACTACTATTTATCTGTTACATGATCTTAGTTAAGGATTTTTACTGATAATTTACCTAGTCAGTGGGGTTTTGTGAGGTTAAGTGAGTGAACACATTGAAAGGTGTCTAATACATTAGGCATGCAAAAACATGCCCACTCCCTTCTCTTTCTGCACCTTGCATCCTTGTATGATTCCTGCCATCACAGGAAGCATATTCATATTCATTATCTAAGAGGATCTTCATAAAAATTCTGTAGATACAACAGAGCAGAAATGATAATTTCCTTTTCAAATATTGAAATTAAAATAAGAGAGGTTAAGTGACAAAAAATTCAATAATGGGAAAAGCTTCTTTATCATGATAAAAAAAAATGTACAACTGACAGCACCTTCTTTTTAGCTTTGTCTTCTAGGAAGCTCAGAGTCAATCTGATTATACGTGGTGGCCATAAAGTTTGTGTGCAATTTAAAATAGACAATTATTTGGCGACTTATGGTGAACTTTATGGCAACCCTGTATCTGCAACTCCGTTGGTCTAGAATTCCATAAATAATAGAAAACACAATGTAATATGGAATAATATATGGGTTGGTAGAATATATTTAAAAATTTGTCCATTTATTTTACAAACACTTCAGTAATACTAATATGTACCTAATAATAACTTTTTGAGTAAAAGTATTACAATTGTTCCTCTAACAAAAGGCAAAGCCAAGATTCAAATACAGGTAATATCATTTCAGGTTCTGTGTTTTTAACTTCTTCTCTAATGCTGTTTCTGTTACAATATTTAAAGAAAAATATAGTTCCTTTTAAGATCTTTCAAGAAACTGTGACTTAAGGGGTCTAAAGCTTCTAGGAGCAATCGGCTACCAACTTTGGTTATCAGAGGCAGATTGCCACTGGTGGAGTCATAGGAGCATAACAGTAGGGAATTAGCACCTCTCCCATAATAATCATCATCATTGTACCTGTTAATATATACAGAGTGCTTGCAACAATAGGCACATTTCTAAGCAGTTTACAAATAGTCATTATATCATTCTTATAACACACGAAATACATTTTTTCCCTACTTAATGGGTTAGAAAACAAAGGCACAGAATCATAAACTAACTTGCCTAAGTTTACACAGTGATTAAGTTTGTGGAGCTTGGACGTGAGCCCTGTATTTAGTTTATCCATCCAGCTAATCAAAGAGAACGGGGAAAAAACCCAAGAGACTTATTCTCACAGATAGAGTAAGACTCAGTTTTAGACAGTCTTAGGCAGTCTAAAAAATATCATGGCACCAATGAAAGGCTGCACACAAAGTTCACACCTTGTTTGATCATGAATCCTTTACTCTCAACCATGGCATTACATTTCAGGACCAATTTAGGGTAAATTTGTCTGAGATCAAAAATACCTACATTTCTTTTACATGTCACCTTTTCCCTTACACAGCAAAAATGTTGCCAATACAAACGACAGCAGTGGTTCTCAAAAGAGGAGGTGGGAAGGTGCATTAAAGTAAAATGAAAGTGCTTTTTTAGAGATGCAGTCTCCTAGGTAAACACGTGGGCTTGAGTGACAGTGAGGTAGGGGAGAAGAGCAGAAAAAAGATCAGTGGAAGCTGATAAATTCTCCTTGCTGGGTACGACATGGTAACTGTTGAGGTGCAGTTTAAAAAGACAGACACATTCTCAAGATGGTGCAATTTAATAATTCAAAACAAATGCAATCTTTGATCATACAAAAGTGAGACTGATAAACAGCAAGAATTCAGAGTGTGGCCTTTTGGGGTCGGACTGCTTAGGCGTGACTGCTGCTCTTGTATGACAGTGGGTCAGTGGCTAAATCTGCTATCAGTTTTGCCATCTTTAAAGTAGGGATAATTTGATAATTATTAACTATGAGAAACAAATGAGATAATGTGTAAAAGCCTTTAGATGGTATCTCAGTGAATGACATAATTATAGCTACTTAATCTAATATTTATTTTGTATTAATATGTTAACTTAAAAGGACTTAGCTTAAAATTAGCATATAAAAGAACCAAACAAGTCTATTTTAAATAGCCCTATTAATTAACACTCAAAACTATATTGTAAATTCTTCAGTTTTGGATGTGAGAAAGGAACATGCATCATAATTCTTTCTTAGTACTGTATTTTACTTTGTATAATATACCCCCATGTATAACGTGTAGCCACATTTTGGGCCCAAACTTTAAGGAAGAAGATCTTTGGTTTTAATTTTTTAATTCAAATTTCTATTTGCTTATTATTTAGATGCTTGTTTTTTGTATCAGAAAGGAATTTCAGCATTTATTTCTAACATTCTATGGTACAAGAAATTGATGTAACAAATAATTACAAAACATAAGAACAGATGCAAGGTACAAGAAGTTTTATGGACCCGTAACACATTTACAATATGTACTCATCATAGAAGGCCAAAAGGTCTCTGTCACTTTTAATATCACAAATAGCACCTTCTTCAATTTCTACATTACTGATGTCTTCTGAAGAGTCACTTTCCTCATCGTCATAAATTTCATCATCCTCAGTTTCATCCATAGCATTGCTGATACTGCATCTTTTAAACAATTTCGCAACTACTTCCTTCTTGACACTACAAACCTGAGCAATAGATGCTTTCTGGATTCTGCCTGTCGTTGTTAGATCATTACCAGCTGACTGCATCCCAACATCCACTCTTTCTTCATTAGAGCCTTAAAGGGATTGCTTACTGTGACATCACGAGTTTGTGATTGGCTGCTTAGACCACCAGGTAACACAGCAACCTGAGTTTTCAAGTCTGTTGAGATGCTTTTGCTCTTTGTGTAACGTGAGCTTTTGTTGCAAGTTTGTTTTAACTTCAACAGAACTGATCATCATATTCCAGGGTATTATTTTCCGTACAGATATCATTATTGTTTTCCAGAGTTACATTTTTAACATACAAGCATAAATAAAAGCATTAAAAGCATTTACGTAGATATGAATGAATACTACTCATGTATAACCAGACATCCTTATTTTTCCCTCAAATGTTGGGCAGGCATGTGTGCATAATACACAACAAAAAATGGTAATTTCAAAGTGTATACACAGTTCTGGAAAGAGGTATGTAATGTAAATTTTGTTAATTTATAAAGGCATGTCACTCATAGACTGCCACTGAAGCAGAACCACATTTGGCTTCAAATGCAGATATATTATATATTTAATTCATTTTTCCTGAAACATAAAAAGTGCTGCATTAGACCGGACAAGTGTTCTCTCTGGTTCAGCATTCAGTCCAACACATACCACAAGGGTCTTCCTGGTAGAGAGTGTGGGTTATTTTTCCAAAGCTCAAGGATACCTTTCAAATACTACTTGTTTCCTGTAATCCTTATGCTACACACAGAGCTTTTACTTTGAATATAACTTTCTTAAACTTACTTTATAATTTTTGTTCATATCATTTCTTAAAGTATTTGATAGGTATGTTACTAACTCATGGAAAACAGAATTAGTTTTATTTATCTGAAAACCAGTCTTACAAGACTACATAGGTAGATTCCTAATAGTTCTGGAAATACAGATTTTTCTTTTTTTTTTTTTTCATCCTCGGTAGAGCGCTGTGGCATCATAGCTCACAGCAACCTCAGACTCTGGGGCTCAAGTGATTCTCTTGCCTCAGCCTCCCGAGTAACTGGGACTATAGGTGCCCGCCACAATGCCTGGCTATTTTTAGAGACAGGGTCGGTCTCAATCTGGCTCAGGCTGATCTCAAGCCTCTGAGTTCAGGGCAATCCACCTGCCTGGGCTTCCCAGAGTATCAGGATTATAGGCATGAGCCACTGCACCCAGCCCATAGGAAATGCAGATTTTAAGTAATACATACAGTCTGTAATATTTATATATAGTTTTCATAACCTTACATACTCTACTAGTTTGCTCTGTAGGAGAGCCGGCACTGCTCACCAAACATCTCATATTACCGCCTATATTTACTAAGCACTAATGAACTGTGACTGGAATGAACATCTGTTACTTCTGGAGGAAAGCAGAGAAGTGAATTCCCTATATGCTCCCTCCACCTGCCTTGATGACCAGTGAGAATCAAGATGTGCACCTTCTGTTAGCCCAGGTCTCTGAGTAACTATGTAGAAGTTATAGTTAACTTTGTTATATAAAGCCATTGAGAGTTCAAGCCTAGTTTGCCACCACAGCATAACAAAGCTTATCTTGAGTAATCTAGAAGTTGGTGTTAGAAGTAAGGTAATGATGGTACAAAACTTAATGTGGCACTGACCTAAGTGTGGTAATGAGAAAATCGATACTGGAAGCTGGCTAGTTAGCAATAACTATTATGAAGTACAGAAACATTTAGTTAAGTGTTTTTGATACAAATGTATCAAATGTTTTTGATACATTTGTATGTATGCATACAACTAAAATGTATTTGATACATAAACACCTTTATGTATTTGATACATGATTGTGCTTTGATAAATTGGAGACAGACCACATCATAAATTTAAACTCTAGGGGAAGATGATGGAAAATAGAATACTAATTTTGTGTGTTGGCTACATTTAACAAGATTTTTCTTTATGAGGAAATAGTTTGCAAAGATGCATGGAAGGTAACAAAGACAATCCAGAAACTGAGGCTTTACAGTATTGGAAAAACTGACTGCTATAGACCCTAAACAGTCAGAAATACAGCTGAGGAAGATTAGGGGAGAAAGAGTTCATTAAAATGTAATCTGTGACAAAGATAACATTAAAGGTATAGCCTTCATGTCTACTGTTAAAATGGTTACACTCCTGATGGTGCCTCAGGGCAAGTATCAATTGAGAGGTGAGTGGCCCTAAAAATATTTCACCTGGATAAGCTGACTCAGGATGAAAGTCAGAATAAAAGCTTGGCCTTCCCTTAGTAGTTAGATAGTCTCAGTGTAGCCCTTACTAAGTCTAGAGAGTGAGGTATGGGAAGAGATAGCAAAGACTTCCAGTAGATCTGAGAATTATGTCCTACAAAGGTGTGGGCACTGTTACTGGCACATGAAACTCATAATAACCAAATAGATATATGAAGCCCACTGAGTTTCAGAGGGGGTTATACCAGAAAAGGAACCACAAACCTGAAATTAAAAAAAAATACTGTTACTGTTCAAGACTTAAAATTACACTTGGACTACCAACTTTCTTTAACCAGACAGTGGGAAGAAAGAATGTCTCTAAATCTCCACGCCTACTTCAGAGATGGCCAAGGAGGATAAATGGAAGGAAATACCTTCCTGAGAGTACATACAGGGTCCAGACACTCAGGATTCCTCACCCTTACAACCATCACTCAGTGCATTTTTATAATGCTCACAGGCCAGACCAGACCTGTGCCTACTGGAACTTGTCAGTACTCTTTATTTTTAAATGGGCAGATTTGCTCTGCTTATCTGATCTCCCTTCCATCATTGTCTACTGAGTGAGTGGGTGCTTTTTTCTTTCTTTTTTTTTTTTTTTAGTTATAGGTCTCAGGACCAAGAAAACCAAGTCAGACCACCATATATATAGACTTGAGGTAGATGTAGTGATTGGATAGGACTTTCGGGTTGTTCTTCCTTGCTGGCATCTATGACATCTGATACCCTTAGAAATTACCGGCTGAGAGCAGTGGCTCATGTCTGTAATTCTTACACTCTGGGAGACTGAGGCAGGTAGATGCCTTGAGCTTGGGAATTCAAGACAAGCATGAGCAAGAGCAAGAGACCATCTCTACTAAAAATAGAAAAATTAGCGGGGCATGGGACACACCTGTAATTCCATTTAGTCAGGAGGCTGAGGCAAGAAGGATCACTTAAGCCCAGGAGTTTGAGTTTGCTGTGAACTATGATGCCATGGCACTGTAGCCTGGGCAATAGAGTGAGACTCTGTCCCCAAAAAACAAAATAAAACAAAACAACAACAATAAAAAAAAGAAGTAAAAATCACATAAATTACATTTACATGCAGTCATATCATTTAAGACGTAAGTTCCTTTTGGAAAGAGACAGATAATATGTACAAGACAAATGTTAAACTTGTATATTTAATGTTAATATTTATTATTAAACTATTGTAAGAATAATTATAGGCACTCAAATGATATTGAAAACAATTATAAACTCTCTTTTCCTAAAAGAGAAAACAGAACTGAGTTTTTCTAATGAGCAGTGTGGCAATAAAAGAAATATAATTATGATTTACTTTTCTTCAGAGAATTTAATTCATTTAACTACTGCTCATATTATTCTTATTTGAAATTAACAAAAAAGAGAGAGTTTATTTCACAATCAATTTCATAAAAGGATTCATACTTTATTCTTCGATCTGTGAACTTATTGTTCAATAGTACTTATAATTGAACTCAAATAATGAAAATTATCCTTAATTTGTGTTAAGTGTACAGTTGTGTAAACCTGTTTCTTAGTATGATATAATGAAAGTGTGAATAATGCCTGAGAAATTAAGTATGCGAAATATTGATTGGTACTTATAAAAAGCTGATGAGCTCACTTCCTCTCTTTCTTGAATTATGATCTTTAATACGTGTGTCATATTTACTCACTGTTGTATAAATAAGCTAAAGATGGCTCCTGCATGTTGTTTATGTCTCACAGCAGCCTGAGCTCTTGTTGACAAACTCAAATGTTTATACATCCAATGCTTTCAACATAGCCTAAGTAAGCCGATTTTTAGCTAGTTAGTGCCCGCCTCATTTGAATATCCCACAAAACTGCCCAATATCTGCTTGCCCCAGGCTACCAATAACCCAAGCTATGGATGTCCTTCTTAGCTCTCTGACCCAGAGACTCACTGTAATGCTTCTAAGGGACATCACCTAAAAAGGTAATTCCCTTTCCTTGACCCTTTCTCCTCTGGGAGTTTCCTTGTCCTCCACCCCTTCTGAATGTTGGCTCCCCTGTGACAGCTTCTGTACAGTTCCATGTGTGAGAACCATGCATCCTACAAACTTGTCAAAGTATTACCCAAACAAAGTGTTCTACTGCCACCTGTGGTCATAACATTTTCCTTGACTGGCCTGGAAGGACATCCCAAGATACCCCTTACACTTGCATTCACAGCATTCACCTTATGAGATAAGCATATGAATGACCCTCTTTGATTCATTCATTCAAGTATCCATCTATTCAACAGACATTAACCAAAAACCTACTATATGTATGATACTTTGATGGTCACTGTGAAAATGATAAACAGACCAAAATCAATTCTCTTAAAGGCTTATCGATTCTAGTAATTCAGAGAGATTAAAAAAAAAGAAGTAATTACAGCAATGGAGTATTGTAAATAAAAAGTATGTAGCAGGGACTATAACAGTTGATTCATTTGTTTGTCTTGTCTTTCTTTAACTGATGTATTTGTCATGAATAGAGTAGAAAAAACAGGAACCCAGAATAAGTTCAGTATTGAAACACGGCTGACATGGATGTTCCATTTGGCTGGCGCTGTCAGTACCTGACATCCTGCTCTGCTTGTTCACCCTTCCTCGCCCCCCCTTCTCCATTGTTGCTCTTTATTTTAGCCCTTTCCTCCTCCTCTATAAGCTTCTTTTCCCCTGACTCCAGTTTGACTTTTCTTTACCTTTCTTTCAAAAAATACATCTCACGTGGTATAAACTAGTAGATTAGAAGTTAGAAAGTTCAGAGTTGTATCCTTAACTTTACGCTTACTGAACTATAGATAAAGATACAGATATAGATATGGCTGTAAGTAATATAGCTACAGACACAGGATAGACAGAGATTTCAATCACTCACTCCAGGACATATTAATAATCTGTCATTTGTCCTCATCTATGGACAATGTGAACCTGCATGAGGGTTAGTATTATTTAGATAACTGAGTAAAAAATTCCACTGAGTTTTGAATATAAGAAATATTCAAAGTTAAGCCAAAGTATTACTGAATAAATACATACTTCTCCAGATATAGTTTTGACTAACTTCTTTAAAGAATAAGGCCATGTTCTAACCCTAACAAAATGTACTATATTTTTGAAAAAAAAAATTTTTTTTTCCTTCAGCCATGATTATTTGGAAAACCTGTTTTCTTTAGCTTTTGTAACTAGAAGTTTTGTGAATCTCAACATCCTTTCCTCATTGCCACTGTGCCTTTCATATGTTAGAGTAAATTTCCTCCAACATTAAAAATTATCCTTAGGAAACTACAACTAAATGAACTGTTAACTAGTTGTTCTTGGTTAATAGTCCCTGAAATGTACATTCAATTTTCTTTCTAGAAAGACTGATTTTCAAAATTTTTTCTCAAGTTATTTAGAAACAACTACTCAGGCCTTAGAACTTCCTTTCTTTCTTAGAGAACAGCCAACAGTGCTGGCTCTGGTGACAGAGAGCTGGGGTCCCTGGGATCTTGACTGACTATTTACTAGCTCACTAGGTTTTCACCTTGGGCAAATCATTTAACTTTTCTGTACCAAATATTCTTCAAGATGAGCATGATAATGGCCTACCTCGTAAGGTTGATATAAAAATTAAATTGAATAAAATATGTAAAGCACATACAGAATTGCCTGGCATATAGTAAGCACTCATAAACGTTAGCTATTAAAGCTTTATTATGATGATATCTCATAGGTATGTGAGATAGGGTACAATGGGTACTAGAATAGAAGTCCTATGACCTTTTTCATTTTTCCAGTCTTCTTTGCTATAATAAAAATAACTGTGGTGAATAATACGAACAATGAACCTTGGAAGTTAATATTTCTAGAGAAATCTCTGTTGCAAGGACCTTCATTAATATGTATTTCCAGGGAAACACGAACATAAGGCAAGACAGAAGCTCCTAGAAAGTCTGTTGGCTTAAGCAAATAAATAATATGGCCCAGGACAGGAAATGAAATTCTCATTTTGAAACTTATGAATGTTACATTGTGTTTGGCTCACACCAAATGTTAATATATTTTAATTTCCAAGTTTTATTGAATTTTGAAGTCAGAGTAGATCATTTATGTAGGTAACTTCATTTTCTCTTCACTTTACAATAGTATATTTCTAGAAATAAAGTGCATTGATTTAAAAGTATTAATATTTAATAAATAAATAATCAACTTTGTACATCCAGTTTAGGTTAAAAAATGATATTTTTATAATACCGTTGCATTGTTGAAAGCATTTCCATATTTAAGAACTTTCCCATATTTAAGACCTTTTAAGACCTTTTCTTCTTCTTGTTTGGGTCACAATTTTGGTAGAATAGCCCTAATTTTATAATAAGAATTTCAAGAACAGTAACTGGAGGCTCATTTTTAGATATTTATCTTATATCAAGTTTTCTCCTATACTTTTAAAATCCATGATGCGTTCATGAACAAACAATGTAGATGCAGTTCAAAGTACCATGGTCAATTCAGTTCAGTTCACTAAGTATTTTTTGAGTGCCCACTGTGTGAAATATTTTATTCTAGGTAGCGGGTAGGATACAAAAATAACTAAGAAATCCTCATTCTCAAGGAATTTAATGTTTAATGGGGGAGAGAGTATAAAGAAATGGGCACGAATTGACAATGAAGTTTTTGGACAGAAATATATTACTTCTGGCAAGATAGTGAGGAAATATTTTATGAAGAGGTGGTATTTAAACTAGTTTTAAAGGATGGGTTACGTTTTGATGAACAGAGATAATTTAGATCAGTTTAGGCAAAGCCATCAGCATATACCAAGATTACCATAGTCTCGAAATATGGAGGATTTTTTAGAAAAATGATAATTCTGGTGTAAATGAAATGTATTGTAGAAAATATTACAGGTGTAATAAGTGAGATCACATTTGAAAGGCCTTGCATTTTAGGCTGAATAATTTGGATTTTCAATGATATATTCTGGAGAAAGTCAAGAAGTAGACAAATGAACAATGAGGTACATAGAAAACATTCACCACAAGGCTCTGAGCACCTTAAGAACTGGAGGCTTTGTATTCTCAAGACCAAGCTGGTACATGGTAGGAGCTCAGTAAGTGTAGTAAATGAACAATTAAATAAAATGGGATAAATAAGGATAATGAAAAATAAAGTGCATTACTCAAGAATAGACTAGGTAGCATAACAACCCCCCAAATTCTCAATAGCTTGCCATGGTATTGCTTGTTTTTCACTTACACTACTTATCTGACACAAATTGGCAGAGTTTTCTGTTCCACGCTGTGATTTAAGGATTCAGACTATCTAAAATCCATTATCTGAAATTTCACTGTTTATTCATACATGATCGTCTCTGCTGTGGTTGGGAAGTGGCATATATCATGATGCTTATAGCCCATTTTCAGAATTAATTACTTGGCCCCAATTAACTATAAGGGGCATCAGAAATGTGGCAGAAAACATAGAGTATATGGAGACCATTACTGTCGCTGACACAATATATCAATCAAGTTACCAAAGATCTCTTTGCTTTCTTCTTTGCCTGTTAAAACTTCACTCAGAAGTCTGGCACCTAGGCTGGGATGACTGGGCCCAGGTGGATGTGACAACTGGACTGCCTCATGTGGCCTTTACATGTAATCTGGATTTCTGAGAGTATGGCAGCTTGCAAGAGGAGGCATCCTAAGGGGAATTTCTAGACATCCAGCGTTCTAAGAAACCAGGACACTGAGGAAGAAGCCACAAATCTTGCTTTGATCTAGCCTTAGAAGCCACTCACATCATTTCTGTTGCATTCTAATGGTTAGAATGAGTTGGTAAGGCTGGTACACATTCAAAGGGAAGAGAATCAGACTCTATCCACCAGGGAGTTACAAGGTCACATGACAAAGAACATCTGGGATAGCAGATATTGTGGCCACCATTGTAAAACACAATCTGTCACAGACTTTCAATTTGGTTATATTAGCGAGTATTTGGTTGCATACAGTTCTTGATCATAACTATACTTGACTTAAAAATCATTGCTATAAATAGTCACTCCTTTCATTCCAATCACTCCTACCAATAGAGTTACTAGCACTTTCTAGAAAATGTTGCTGCCAGTGAGATTCCCAGGTCTGTCTGGTGCTGCTGTCCAGCCACCCTTACATGTAACTTATTATTATAGTTGTTTCTACTTCTGAGATTCACAACATGCTCATGGAGTCAAGAATGTTTCAATTCTCACTCTCCATTTTTTTTTTTTAGGAGTGATTAGATTCTATTAAGTTCTTTGCACTATAATGTTTTATTTAATATAAATAGGTGATGAATGCCTGGAAAACAAAATGTCATGTATAAATATTATCTAAGGAAAATGCATTAGCAAATTTTAAGAAAAGGTTATAAATGAACATTGGGTACCTTGTGCCTCCTTCTATTATCCACCCGGATATAACCTCTAGGAGAGCGGGAATTATGTCTATTGTTCATTGCTATATTCTTAAAATCTAGCTCAAAGCCTAGAATATAACAGGCCTCAAGAATATGTGTGAAAGTGAATGAATGGATCATTATACTTATTACATGTAATCTTCTATATTTGCAATGGATTTTAAATAATTCAAAAGTTTCAGTTATTTAAAATGCTTTAAAATTATCTATAACAGCTATATCTTCTTTAATTTTTATTAATTAAATTATAAAATACTTCAGTTGTTATTTTATGATGATAAACATGAGGAAGGAACAAAAATTAATCCCCAGGTCCCTGTAAGAGAAATGAAAGTCAAGGGCATTTGAAATGGAGGCAAAAGTGGAGGTGAGAATAGGAATGGTAGAGGTGGGGTAGAGAGTTAGGAGGAACTGAAGAAATGGAAACTAATAATTTGAAGATCAGGAGACAAATGAGCCATCTGAGATTAGTTGAAGAAAAAGTGTTCAGGAAAATTCAGCACCCTCTTCATGTTAAAAACTCTTAACAAACTAGGGACAGAAGGAATACACATGTAGCCAGCAGCACAGAATTAGAGAACCAATAAATAAAGCTATGCACATACAATCAACTGATGTTGACAAAGAGGACAAAAACATACACTGGGGAAAGATTCTCTATTCAATAAACAGTGCTGGGAAAGTTGATTAGGTACATGCAGTACAATGAAACTGGATCCCAGTTGCCCTCCCCATACAAAAATTTACTCAAGAAGGATTAAAGATGTAAATGTAAGCACTGACAACATAAAAATTCTGGAAGCAAACTTAGAAAAAAATCCCCTGAATATTGGCCAAGGCAAATAATTTACGATTACAATCCCAAAAGCAAATACAACAGAGACAAGAATAAATACATGGGTCTTAATTAAACAGCAAAAGAAGTAATTGACAGAGTAAATAGACAACCTACAGAATGGAAGAAAATATTCACCAACTATTCATCTGACAAAAACTAATATCCAGAAATTTCTAAGATCTCAAACCAGCAAGAAAAAAACTCAACCCCCCCTAAAAATTAAACAAAATATATGAACACTTTTCAGAAGAAGATATGCAAATGATCAACAAACATGAAAAATTCTCAACATCACTGATCATCAGGAAAATGCAAATTAATGCCACAATGAAATACCATTTACCCCTCTCAGAGTGGCCATTACAAAAAGCCAAAAAATAATAGATGTTGTCACATGTGTGGGAATAGGGAACACTTATACACTATTGATGGAAATGAACATTAGTATAACTTCTATGGAAAATAGTATGGGAACTCCTCAAAGAACTAAAAGTAGACCTACCATTTGATTCAGCATCCCAATACTAGATATCCACCCAAAGGAAGTCACTGTATCAAAAAGACATATTCATGTATATGATTACCACAGCACAATTCACCACTGCAAAGATATATAATCAACTGACGAGTAGATAAAACAAATATGGTGTACATATAAATACCATGGAATACTATTCAGCCATATGTTTCCATTTATATATAAATACCATGGAATATCACACAGCACTCATATGTTTGCCATAGCACAATTCACAGCTGCAAAGATATATGATGAGTGGATACAAAAAAAATATGGTGTGTATATAAATACCATGGAATACTACTCAGCCTTAAAAAATAATGAAATTATAACTTTTGCAGATTTGAAACTAGAAGCCATCATCCTAAGTGAAGTAAAAACAACAACAACAACAAAACAACAAGAAAATACTGCTTGCATTCACTTATAAGTAGGAGCTAAAATATGGGTAAACATGGTCATCCTGAATGGTCTAATGAACTTTGGAGAGTTGGAAACTAGAGAGAGAGATGTAAAATTGCCTATTAGGTACACCATTATTCTGCTCGGTGATGGGTACACTAAAATCCTTGACTTCACTACTACACAATTCATCTATGTAATAAAAAACTACTTGTATCTCCTAATCTATTGAAATAAATAAATAAACAATAAAATAAAATAATTTTTAAATTTTGGTCAATATAGCTTAGTAGATAAGTTGGAGATGATAACAACAGATGAGTAGTCTATTCTTTCTGCATCATACATAAACCAAACACAAAAAGAAAGGTTACTATTTTTTTTTTTTGGCCAAGACTGTGTTTGAACCTGTCACCTCTGGTGTATGGGGCCAGCGCCCTATGCCTTTGAGCCACAGGCGCTGCCCAAAAGGTTACTATTTTGAAAACCTAAATCAAAGAAGCTTACATTCTTAACTTCTTGATGTTTAGCTTAAATTTGCCTAAATTCATACGATGGCTTGAGTTATTTTTATCTTCATAATCAACATCTTTGCACCATTCCAAATAGATTTCACATTTTAATATACTATATTCTAAAATGGCATAGTTTAAGATTCAATTTATGAGACTATAAATATAGAATTAATAGGAGATGCCTCTATGAGTAATTCCTAACATAAGTTGCATTCTTTTTAGAGGAATATAATCAGCTGGAAAAAGAATAGACTTTGGAGTCAACCCAATTGAAATTCCAGCTCTGAAACTTTCTAGGCCATGTAATCTAGGGCACGTCACCTAACTACTGAGCCTCTTTTCTCTTATCTTAAAATGAAGCTATCAGCATTTACTATGTTATAAGTTATTGTTGGAGTTAGATTGTGTAAAGTCAACTAGAAAATTTTCTGGCTGGATACTGATAAATGGCACTGGTAATTGTTGCTTTCATTGTGAACAGCACGATATGTTAGACACAATTATGTAGTTGTTTTTAGATCTCGCAATTATTAATTTGTCTAGACATTGTGAGTAATAATGTTTAACCATAAAATTTCATTTAAGGTAAACATGTAAAAATCTAGTGGTATTGTCTCTGTATTTGGTTTACTTCTTCATAAAACTGCATGGAAAATTTATTGAGCCATCTCGTTTCCTCTCCTTATGGCCAGTCTCAGAGTAATATCGTATCCAAACAAACTTCCATATACTCACAAATCTAACGCAATTGCATTGAAATGAAATATTGAAGTTCACTGATGCTTTCTTTGGAATAAGAAAAGAGGGTCATATTACTTACAAACAAGCTTCATAAACAATCTTTTAAAAATTATTGTCTCAAAGTACCACTTCTGCTGAAGCTGCCTCAATTTCTCCCTCACTCCCTGTTAAGTCGGTGGTCTGGCTGTCTTCTCCCTCCACTCAAATTCAATTACCCATACTCCCTCATTTGTCTTTACCTAAAATCCAGATTAGGAAAACAATGGATCTCTTTTAGGTAGCTTGGGAAGGAGGCACGTTTATAACTGTCTTTCCTCAGCTAGACTAGAGGAATCTCAGACAAGGTACAGATGATCATCTTTGCAATGCTAACAGAGTGAGTAGCACAATAAATGGTTTTAAAAAAATACCAGTGATTTTTTTTCCTTTTCTATATAGCACTTAGCTAATTGGCAGTTTTTGAAAATATTATGAACATCTATTATGCCTATTCATTTTTCTTTCCTTCTCCTTCCTTTAGGCTGTATTCTAGAGCCTTTAGCATCTCCACCAGGAGCAGTAAAAATAAAAAAGGACATACAACTGATATCTGTTAATTCTGTTATTTATTAAAAATCCTTAGACAAATGTTTGATAACACATTTTTCAGAAGATTTTGGACAAAAATAAGACTTCTAAATCATCTGAAGAGGCTGGGCACGGTGGCTCATGCCTGCAATCCTAGCACTTGGGAGGCCGAGGTGGGTGGATTGTCTGAGCTCACAGGCTGGAGACCAGCATGAGCCAGACCGAGACCCTGTCCCTAAGGTGTTGTGGGAGGCGCTTGTAGTTCCACCTACATGGGAGGCTAAGGCAAGAGAATCGCTTGGGTGCAAGAGTTTGAGGTTGTTGTGAGCTATGATGCCACAGCACTCTACCAAGGGCGACAAAATGAGACTGCCTCAAAAAAAAAAAAAAATCACTAAGATGACACCATTATTCTGACTTTTAGCTCGGGTCACTTTGGACAAATATAGACTGGTGTTTCACCACCATACAGTCCTTATGAGAATTGTGGTCCTGCTCTGAGGCCTGAAATCATCATTGTCCTTCTCCCTAAGCATGACCATCAGCATCTTCTGCTACAGTACCCTAATCTACTTCTACACAATGCATATTTAAAACCAATTCAATTCCTAACCTCTTCAGCAGGATAAAGGTATGGAGTTGCTTCAATAATGTTGCTTTTATTCATAGAATATTTTCAGTACCTAAAGTGCTCCTGCATTATTTCTCATATTTGATTTTTACATTAATCACAGAGCCCTAAGGAAACTGAAAGTCACAAAGGAAAGTAATCGATCCAGCATAAGCAAATGGCAGAGCCGGACCAGAACTCAGTTACTCTACCTTTTATCATACTAGATTGAAGACAAAGGCACTCGCTCCTTCTCCCTCTTAAAGAAATATATCTTATGTAGTCAAGAAAAGGCCTTAGTCTCTAATCAAGGATAAGGACAGTGGAGATTCAACTAGTACACCTTTAAAGAGTACATGGAGAAGGCGCAGAAATCGGAAAATGGGCTGATTTTAAAGAGACTACTTGCTTAGTAGTTAAGAGAGTAATTTGCTTTGCCTGGATAGGACAGTGTTAAAATCTCTGGGAATGAAGACCATACTCACAAATTATTATTAAATCCCCAATATTTAATACTGTGAGACACTGTGGGATACTTGACAAATAGACATAAAAAATCATCTTCAATATCCATAATGGCAAGAGAATCTATTGCATTTTTTTCACCAGAAGTAAACTGAAATAAATTAAAGTCAACTAATTTAACAAGCACATGTGTTGTCATTTTTTTTTTTCAATAGAAGTAATGGTCACAACCACATAGAATTTACTATATGATGGTCGCTATTTTAAGCGCTTTACATATATTCACTTTTAATCCTCACTACAACCCTATGACTCCAATATATACATCATTACTCCTACTACTCCTCCTTACATGGATCTTATTCCCGTTCTCTAGATGAAGAAACTGAGGCAGTGAAAGAATAAGTAACTTGGACACAGATAACAGCCAGTAAAGGACAGAGCTGAAATTAAAAACCCAGTTTGTCTGGCTGCAGACGCTGAGCTCTTAACCACTGTGCTAGTACAATCCCTCTCAAATCATTCTATTTTTTACATGTACCAAATGTGAAAACTTCCAGGAGTATAACACATTTCTAAATCAAAAAAAAAGGGAAATGACAAGTTATGAAATTGGAGAGCTGTTAAAAAATACCTCTAAGTAATAACACCTCTTTTTATTCTCAGTTTTTATATTCAGCTGGGAATTCAGGTGAAAAACCTAACAATGTATATATGAAGTTCAGAAACATTATTGTATGTGGGAATTAAATGCCTGAAATTTTACCAAAGTTGTAGAAGAAAGAGCATTTAATCAAACTCTCCCTACCAGAATATCAATTTTACCAGGTATATCACTGAAATATTTTTGTGCTCCAATGAATATATAGATGATTGATCACTTAGCAGAATGTCCCTGGCCCATTGCTACAAAGTAATGCTTTGCTGAAAAGCTTCTGCACTTGTATTATGTCAATAAAAAAGTCACTATAGTTCTCCAGGCAGAGATTCTCATGAAAGGAAATGATGGGAATATATCAGGAGTACAATGGACCTGAACATAGAATGTTAGGAGGAAAACGTGATACATGTCACAAAGTTAACATTTACCTTATGATAAGTCATACAAATTTATTATAGCTGCAGTGAAATATCATAGCGGTGGGATCGCCATGTTGGAAATCCAGTATTTCTGAATCTAGATGCACTCCAATTATAGTGTGTACCATGTTTTCAGGCTGGGCCTGGATGTAATGCTGCTGATGTAATGCCAAACAAGTTCCAGGCCCAGGTCTTAAGTGTCTAGAAAATTCTGCTTTCTCCTCCTGATCACCTGAGCCGTCATGTAAAGCCTTCTTTTTTTTAAATTTTTTTATTTTTTTATTGAATGGTAACTATGTACATTAATACACTTCTGGGGTACAGTGTGGGGTTTTCACATGCCTTCTTTAAAGGAAAAGATTAGCCTCCCCCAACTGTGCTAGCCATTCCAGAATAGGTGCCAGACAAGTTCTGACACCGCTAGACCTCCCAGCTCAATGCAGGCATATAAGTGAGTCTGGCCGACACACTTTGGAAAAGAGGAACTTCCCAGAGAGAACACAGAAGGTGCACAGAATTGTGAGAAAGAATAAATTGCTTTAAGCTACTAAAATTTGGAATGGACGTTGTTTCAAAACAAATAAATAACTGATCTAGTTTGGGTTGCGGGACATAGTTATCCTTTTGGACCCTGTAAGAAGGGAACTGGGAGGCACAGTATCTAATATCATAATGCGTGGCAAACCTACTTGAAGAAAGGAAGCAATGATGTCCTACGTGTCAGCTCCTGGGGTGGACAGTAAGGTGGACATGGCAAAAGTGGACCTGGAAGGCACATGGAAACCTTCTGTGCTAATGAAAATGCTCTATATTTATGCTGTTCAGTACCAAGGGGTTCGATACCGAGTAACTCGTATGGCAACTAAGCTCTTGACAAGAGGCTAGACTTGACTGAGGAACTAGATTTTTGAATTCTGTTTAATTTTAATTGACTTAAAATTAGAAAGCTGTATGTGATTAGTGGCTACTGTATTAGACATCTCAGGTCTAGATATTTTTGCAGGGAGAAAATATGAGGTTCAGCTAAATACACATAGTAGTGAGACTGGTTTTCTTGTGTATTTTTGCCAATTATCTTTGAAAGTTGCTCCAAATAAATTTGAGCTACATTTTAATTACAGAATTATACAGTTATAGAATTATAGAATATAGCTTTCTAATGCAACCAAGCCAATTTTCAATCCCAAACCAAGGTAATGGGGTTTAGGAAGACATGAATAATCCAAATGCATAGTAAAGACAAAAATAAAAACAGAAAAGCAGCAACTAGTTAAACATTGTAAAAAATGAAATGAATGTAAACTTTAAAAATTAATCATAACATATACAATTTAGATAGTGTATGTCAATGGTTTCTAAACCTCAGATATACTGTAAAATCTCCTGGAAGTTTCTTTTTAAATTATAGATTTCTATATTAGAGTTTCTGGAGATGAGACTTAAGAGTGTGCATTTTTGTCAGGGATACGTTTTATATCTCTTTCTACTTTCTTATAAGTATTTTTAAATTTAATTATGTCATAGAAAATCAATGTATTACAATCAAACTACTAAACCAATACTATTTTCATCAACTTTTCACTGTGAAACCCAAACAAACAAACAAAGCCAAAAGCACAAAACAGAAGATGCCTCAAAGTTAAAATCCATTCAAGGATCCTTAGCTTGTGATGAGTTTCATAGACCAGTGAGAAGCAGGTTCTACATTCTAAACAAAAATATACAGGATCAACCACTTATTGAAATTGTGCCCTAGTCATAGAGTGGGAATGCTTTGGTCCAAATTCTTCCTATTCAGGAGAATCTTTTGAGATATGACTTATCTTCATGACTTCCCCTTAGACAAGGTCAAACTATGATTCAAGAAGAGTCATAATTTTTGATGTTTTGCTTAATTTCTAACATGTATTTACTAATCCTTAAATATGCATAGTGAGAAAATAAAATTCTCAGATTGTAGGAGATCTAAATTCGTGGCCATTGGTTGTTAGAGGTTTTCACTGGTTTTTAGCAAGTTTTTCTCCTCCTTATCCTTGGATTTTTTTCCCCAAATGTGGGTGCATATGAACACCTATGTGTGTTTGTGTTATTTTACTGGCCGAAATTCTTGAGATGGCGTTCCAGTCTTTGTTAATTATTAATTGACTGGGTTCTGTTGGGTAGATCACTCACCTTCCCAGAGTTTCCTCTCGGAAAGTGAGGAGGCTGTGCTAGAAATATTTAATATCTTCATCTAATCAATGACTTTGCAATATATTTCCATTAAAAATAGTGGCTCAATTATTCTCCCCATCTCCTGCTCCCCACCCTACATCAGTAGTCTTTATTTTCTTGATGACTTTTATTTTAATGCTGGCCACAACAGCAAACATATTGCCTCTTTTATAGAGCTGCATTCTCTGGATTAATGAGAAACCATTAGATGTTTTCCCATCTGGTCTTCGGTTTCAGTAGCCAAATGACCAACTAGCAACAACATTTCCGGGACAATGTTCCCAAAGCTGAACCAATTTATTTGTGACTTTAGAATTAAATAAACGTAAACTTGGAATTTAGTAACTAATGACATAGCTTTTTAAATACAGATAGACTAAAGAAGTGGAATAGCCTGACATAGGGCAAGGTGACCTTGATCCTGTACACTTCACCACTGAATAAAATTACAGTCAGGTAAATTATAAAGTAAGCATTAAGAGAAAATATCTACAAGTGGTTTGGATTCTAATTCTAGGATTGGAAAAGAGAAAAAAATGTGACTTTTTTCTACATTTAAAAAATAAAGCTTGAAATGTGAAGATAGAGTTTTACATCAAATTATTTATATGACAATTTTCATATACTAGAAAGTATTGTAAACTGATGAGAAAAATACACTAACTCGAAAACTGTACAACTATTTTATGTCTGCGAATATTTTTTTACTGCAAAACATTAAATTGTTTTAAAGTGGTATACTTATTTATACATGGTGACAGGACATAAAGTTAATAATCAAAATACTGACTCACTTTCTTGAACAAAAATATTTTCTTTCCATATACGCCTTACTCATACCAAACTAGAAATAGAAATTTTGAAAACCCACATATTATCTTCATAAAGTATAATTGTTCACATTCAATAGCACAGCAAGAAAAAAATGACATTTGGGATTTATAATGGTGTCATGATTTATTGCCTTTTTTGCCATGCCTTTGCTGTGGTAAAGCTGGTCTGCTATTAAAACAAAGTTCAGAATTTCTGACTCTGCCATGGGGACCAAAATGTAATACTGATGATAAGGCCTCCTATAGATTAGTACATGGAGTCAGCTGCTGGCCACAGATGCTGCAGGGAACATCAGCAAAGACACCAAGAATGTAGGCTTAAAGAGAACAGGAACCAGGGAAGAATGCTACTGTAGGAAGGCTGCCTTTAGATGAGTGGGATATTCCTTCAGTGGGACATTCCTTCAAGGGGATACATACAGTGGAATACAGTGGGATATTCCTTCAAGGATGAAACTCAGGTAAAGCAGGAGCTATGGTATGGACGAAGGAAAGAGATTTTTCAATGAGCAAAGGCAGGTACTAAGATTCCCAGTACACTTAACAGTCACAGGCCATACAGATTCATGGGGTCACTGTGCTAAAAATACCTTCAGAATCATAAAATTCATAGCCCTATTCAGTTTTAGAGGGATCTTAATCCTAAAGCAGAAGGATTTCAGCAAGTACATATGAGAACCTAAATCAATTCAAATATTTTATATCCCTCAAAGATTAGAGGATTTCTAATTGGTGATATATGCCTACATGAAACTCTTTTTGTAAATTCCTATAGGATTTGCTACTTCCAACAAACATCTTCTCCATATTATATAATTATATTGTAATACATCACACTATTTGAATTATGTTATTTTTATTTTATTCACATGGGTCATATTTTTCCAGCTAGATTGAAAATTTCTTCACAGCAGGTAGCATGTTATAATTGTAGCCCACAATACCTACAGCTGTTCTAAGCATAATAATTACTACATATTATTTTAGTGCACTTAAAATACATATATCCAGTTATGCTGCACATATATAAATATTATACTTAAAGAATGATCTATGTACAAATGACTTAATAAAAAAAGAGAGATCTTAAAGAATAAATCTAAATGTTGTAAATTTCCAATATTATATATAATAAGGTCAAGGACATAGGCTTCACAGTCAGACATACCCAGGTTTAAATCTGTATTTTGCTTAGTTACCAGCTTGTGAACATATCAAGATATCTAAACTCTCTGATCATTCATTAAATCTGAAGTTTTAGTTATGACAGAAAACCATGTGGCTGATACACAGACTAATCTAATATAAACAGACTGAGTTTCTTGAAATAGGATCAACTGATAAAAAAAGAACAGGTGAGAACCAGGGACACAAAAATAAAAGCTTTCTGCCCATAATCATCTTACCCTTACCAATGGAACCTATATAGTAGATGAGTTATTATCACATATCATAGTGTATCATTGTAGAAAAAATGTACATTCTTCAATTTGTATTTTATTAAATTTAGCCACATTGATCTAACTCATTTCTCACTTTCTTTTTTTCATTTAGTACATATCAGAACACTGAAATGATTTATCTAGTACTAATTCAAAATGATTAAAAACTAATTCAAAATTTTTAAAATTATAATTATTAAAACTTATGTGATGTCTAAAATGGATATTTAAAAAACATTTTTATAGATAGAATGTATGAAGAATATATGCTTGACAGCTTTTGACAGTGGAACATAATGCAAATATTGGATAAAGATCTTGTAAGAGTTCTGAGGTAAATTAAGTCTTAACAGGCTTGTTTTTCCTAAACTAAAATATAAAAGACCACAATATTCTCTAGGTAATATCTTAGGTGATGAGGATACGAAGAAATGAATAGCATCTGCTTTTTTAGAACTCAAACTAGTAAGAAAGGATAATAATGATATTGTTCCTACCCGACCCTTCCATGAATCTAAATCTATTGATTCTCCTTTGTCTGTTCCTCAATCCACTCCCTACTGGCTGTTTCCATCAGCTTTTAAACCACCTTAAGATACCCCCTTTAACACACACAAAAGTGCCTCCTATCTATCTAAAACCTACTCATAGTCCACCCTCTCTATTTTATTGATTGTCAGTGATAGCCAACTGGTTGTCTGGTCATAAACTTAAGAGGTAGTTTACCCTAAAAGTCTTCCACTCTCTGTGGGATTAGCAGACCATGCTTCCCAAATTGCAGTAAATCATTGTAGTCTGCAGGTGATATCTGTAAAATATTTCTGAAATCTGATCACTTTCTTCTTCCCCACTGTGTACATATATACATTGCTTTAGCTCGCCATCATGGCATACATCCAATCTCCCTTCCTCCATTCTTATTCTCCTCTTATCTACTCTCTAAAATTCAGTCAGAATATTTCCAAAGTTAATACCTGCTCTTTTTACTCTTCTTGCTTCATTGGATCCACATTAGAAAAAAGGTAAACTTCTTAGCATGACTGATAATACCCATAATCTGACCGATAGTTATTCTCCAGCTGATCTATTGAACCTTCCTCAGTCATCCTAGACATTTCACCTATTCCTTATATTACTCAAATGTGCCATGTCTTCATTTCTGGGTTTTTTAAGTGTGTTTACTTAGCCCCGAATGTGCCTTTCTTACTGCTAGCTCTTCTGCAGGTCTAATTCCGAGTTCCCATTCTGGTCTCAGCTTATTTTTTCACACTGTTTGAGAAAACTGCTCCAATGCTTATGTGTAAGTAAATTAGGCTTTTTTTTAAATGAACTTCATTAGCACTATAAACTTTTCTAGGTATAGGATTCATTAAATTAAATAACAATTGCCAATCTCATAGCACGCAACTGACTAATCAATGCTAGCACAACTTAAATACATATATGGTTCATATGGACCCAAGAAACTATCTGACACCTAGTAGATACAAAATAAAGATATGTTGAAGTAGGTAACAAATAAATGAATAGATGAGCTATGAGTACAGTGACATAGGAACACCAAGGAAAGAATTAACTGTGCTGGGGGGGGGGGTATCATTTAGTGTCCTAAGAGAAAGGAAATGGACCACTCAAATTAGAGTAATTTGAGGAAGGTAAAAGTATTATTTATGAAGGTGTGGGCTGCAGAATGTAGGGAAACCACACTGAGTTGCTTAGTAGCCTTCAAGGACCAAAGAAAGAGAAGGGTAGAGTGGGTTTTGGAACACAGAGGAGAAAGTTGTGTATAGAATGACTTCTTTCAGAGAAACTCTGACCTTGTGACAAAAGTCATGGCCAGGAAACTTTATGGGGAAGAGGTTGAGGCAATAAATACCCTTACCTCACTAAAAAGCATGGTTCATACTTCAAGTTCAGTGCCTGAACAAATGTCCTTCCCACTTGGTGTGGTGGACGTCAGACCCCCTAGTAGTATCTCTCTTTCAATAGGTAATGATGCTAATTTGAAACAAACTACTTAAAAGTGCATCAGATTATTCCTGTCATTTAAAAAGGGATGACACACCCAAGAATTACATGGAATAAGGATAATAATACAATAGTCTATTTTTTATGCATCCATTCAACAAACATGACACATACTACATGCCTATATCTGTTCTGGGTAAGAGACTCCTAAATATAAAAATTTGCTCTTGCTTTGTATTATCACAAATGAGTAGAATAATCTATGGATATAAAGAAAAAGGAATATATATTGGGAAGTGCAAAATGCAATGAGCAATACTAGTTAAAATGTATAGCATAAAAAATATATAGTATAATATTTTTATATCACAATTCATGTATATAAATATATTTGGTAAGAGATTTTATAAAGGAAAAGTTATAATTATGTCATTGCATAAGTTTGATAACACTTTGTGTTATGTTTAATTAGGATAAATTATATGTGTTAATCCAAGTAATTTGGAAAACATGAACTATAAGTAAAATATTAGTATAGAAATGCAAAAGAAAAAGGGAAAGTGTTTAAAGCAGAGGCTCTTGGTGGTAGAAGTGCCATGCCCTGGGGATGTTATAGAAATTTGTCTGTTATATTGATGTGAGAGTTGTCACATGAATGGTGAACTTGCTGGGCTGGCACTTAAAGGGGAGAAGCAAGGAATTCCAAAGGTCTCCAAATACCCAAGTTACTTCCCCCACCATGAACTCCCCTGATTCTACATGACATTCACATGTCTTACCAAGTAGTCACCCATTTATAATTATCCAAATATAACACCTAACAACTTTTTTATATAAAAACTACATTTATTTTATACAGTTGTTATTAACACTGAATTTTTTAGGAATGCAAAAAACATGTATTTTAGCAGAAGATTGCCCTTTGCTTTGTTCCTAACTTTATCATGAGCCATTTACATTTTCAGAAAATCACATCACTCTACTGTAATGCTGACCTTGGTGGATAAGTCACCAATACAACAAACATCTACCTGTAAGCTGTTGTATTTGTGCTAATTCTATGAATATATGTAAGTATCTGACGTTATATCATTCTGTCTATGGCACAGTCATATAAATATTTAGCTATTAAATATACATTTATTTTTTATAAATTATTTTCATTTTGTTTCTTTACATTAGGATTTTTATTTTTTCAAAAAAATTCATGTACGGTAAGTATTTACTTAATATCTTAGCATCATTCATAGGTTCTTGAAAGACTTCAAGAAAAATGCCATATAACAAAACCAATTTTACCAAAAGTTAATTGATATAAACAAGATTTAAGTTGCTATGGCAAAGGAAGATGGTGAACCAGAAGGATCGTTCAGCTGAACTCTCCTAAAATGAGACAGAAAAAGAGAGAACCCAGCCATGTGTGGTGCAGGGACCTTACCAAGAGTCAGCTCAGGGAGCACAGTGAGGAGGTGATGAGCTGGATACAGTGTATGATCCAGAGAGGCAGAAATCTGATGAATTAGGGAAATGATTGTGACCAGCTGGGATCAGTTGGCCCTCCACAGAGGTCCAGGTCAGAAGGAAGTCTTTTCAGAGTTTTTATTTGTTGGGGGAAGCTGTGTGTTGAGTGGAATGCTTGGAAGAGTGAGCAGACATGAACATTATACAGCAACTAGATTTGAATACCAGTTGGAATGGATTTGCCCTAGGTTTGGTGGCTAATTAAGGCAGCCATACTGATAAGGTCTTGGCAGCCAGGGGGCTGCCATTGTGGTTAGCTCATGAGAAGGTCTTAGTAGGAGCCTAAAGCACAGCCATCTTAATTCCACCTGCTGGGATCAGAACTCCAATCTTGGGAAAAGCTGAGGGACTCCCACCTCACCATGGGAATTGGAGTCAGAGGGCACTGTGAGACCTGCTCCTGAAGGATTCTTGTGAGGTTTAAGATCTCAACTGAGCAGGGTATGAATGCTGAAGAAACAATCAGATGACCTGAACTAAGTTGCCATAGAGGTTGCTATCTGTGCTCTCTTTCCTAAAAAAAAACACAGTTCCACCCCTTGTGCCAGCAACATAATGCAACATACTTCATCAAGAGCAAGGACTTTTGTTTTAAAGAACTGAGGCAGTAAGGAGGAAAAAGGAGAACAAGGAGGTGAACAAGAAGAAATAACTCATGAGGAGGAACCAACAGAAAAATTCAGGCAACATGAAAAACTAAAACAGAGGAACTCCTCCAAGGTACCATGAGGCTGTTGCTACAGAAGACTCCACCTATAATGAATTAAAGGACTTGACAGAAAGGGAATTAAAAATATGGATGATAAAGACAATAAAAGGAATGGACGAGAAAATGGGAAGACAGAACCAAAAGTCAGACAAGAAATATGTAGAATATAGAAAGAATATGGCAGCGCTTAAGGAAATTAAAGAGACAATCAAGGAATGCAAAGATGCAGAAAGTATCAAAAATAGGTTAGACCATGGAGAAGAATGAACCTCAGACCTAGAGGATAAAGTTTTTGAGTTAACCCAGGCAGTTAAAGAGGCTGAAAAAAAGAGAAAGCAAGCAGAACAGGTGCTTAGTGAACTACAAGACTCCATGAAGCATTCAAATATATGAATAATAGGGATTCTTGAAAGGGAATAAGATACTCTCAAAGGAACTGAAGCCCCACTGGAGACTATCATAAATGAAAAATTCCCAAGTTTTACTAACGGCCCCAACACACTCCTTTCAGATAGATATCATACCCCGGGTTATCTAACTCAAACAAAGCCTCTCCAAGACACATTGTAATGAACCTGTCCAAAGTCAACATGAAAGAAAAAATTCTGCAAGAAGCTAGGAGTAAGTGCCAACTGACCTACAAAGGCAGAGCCATTAGGATGACACCAGACTTTTCAACTGAAATCTTCCAAGCTAAAAGAGCATGGTCATCCACCTTCAATGTTCTTAAAACAGTTTTAAGCCCAGAATTCTGTATCTGTTAAACTGAGCTTCAGAATTGATGTAGAAATCAAACCTTTTGCAGATATACAAGCACTGAGGAAATCTGCCACAAGACCAGCTCTACAGGAAATACTCAGACCTATTCTTAACACTGACTACCACAGTGGACCACAAGCAAAGTAAACACCCAGATGCTAATGGTTAAAACTTAGCTTCCATAATAGCACAAAGAATAAAACCACACAATGAACTTTCACAAAATAAGATGAATAGAACTCCACCACACTTATCAATTCTCTCAATAAGTGTCAAGGGACTGAATTCACTACTGAAGAGGCACAGGCTGGCTGAGTGGATAAAAAAAGCAAAAGCCATCCATATGCTGTCTCCAGGAGACACACCTAGCCTTAAAGGACAAATCAGGGTTAAGGGATGGAAAACAGTATTTCAAACAAATGGAAATCAGAAGGAAGGTTGAAATCTTATATTCAGATACTAGCAGATTTAAAGCCACTAATATTAAGGAAGACAAAGATGGACACTTTATACTGGACAAAGGAATAATACAACAAGAAGACATTTCAATTTTAAATATTTATGCACCCAACTTAAATGCACCCAGATTTATGAAACAGACCTTGATAGGTCTGAACAATGTGATATCCCATAACACCATAATAGGCAGGGACTTTAATGCCCCTCTGAGAGAACTGGACAGATCCTCTAAACAGAAACTAAGCAAAAATATAAAGGAATTAAATGTAACCTTAGAACAAATGGGATTAATAGACATATACAGAATACACCATCCCAAAGCAAAGGAATATACATCTTTCTTGTCAGCCCACAGTATGTACTCCAAAATTGACCACATCCTAGGATACAAATAAAACATCAGAAAAACTAAAAGAATAGAAATTATACCTTCTATATTCTGAGACGACAAAGCAATAAAGGTGGAACTTAACTCCAACAAAAATATTCATCCCCCACAAAGAAATGGAAATTTAAAAATTTTATGCCAAATGATAGTTGGGTTCAGGAAAAGATAAAAGAGGAAATAGTAATAGTTAAATTCCTCAAACATAACAACAATGAAGACACAAGTCACCAAAACCTGTGCGATACAGCAAAAGCTGTCTTAAGAGGGAAATTTATCATGTCAGATGCCTATATTTGAAAAACAGAAAGAGAACACATCAACGAACTCAGGAACCATCTTATGGAATTGGAAAAAGAAGAACAATAATCCCAAACTCAGCAGAAGAAAAGAAATAACCAAAATTAAATCAGAGATAATAGAATAGAAAACAAAAGAATCATCTAGAAAATTAACAAAACAAAAAGTTGGTTTTTCAAAAAAATAAATAAAATTGATAAACTTTTAGCAAGAGCAACTAGAAACATCAAAGTAAAATCTCTAATAAACTCAATCAGAAATGATGACAGGAAATAACAACAGATGTCACAGAGATACAAGAGATCATCTCTGAGTACTACAAGAAACTCTATGCCCAGAAATTTGACAATGTGGAGGAGATGGATCAATACCTGGATTCACCCTCTCTTCCTAGACTTAATCAAGAATAATTAGATCTTTGAACAGACTGAATTCAAGAACTGAGATCAAGGAAATAATAAAAAATCTCCCAGCAAAATAAAAGTCCTGGTCTAGATGGCTTCATACCAGAATTCTATCAAACCTTGAAAGAAGAGCTTATACCCATACTACAGAAATTATTCCAAGAAATAGAGAAGTAAGGAATCTTCCCCAACACATTCTATCAAGCAAACATCACTCTGATATCAAAACCAGGAACAGACCCAACTAAAAAGGAGAATGTCAGATCAATTTCACTAATGAATATAGATGCAGAAATTCTCAATAAATCCTAGCCAATAGATTATAGCTACAATTTTAAAAAATCAAGTAGGCTTCATCCCAGGGATGCAAGACTGGTTTAACATACGCGAGTCCATAAACTTAGTTCACCCTATCAACAGAAACAAAAACAAAGACCATATGATCCTCTCAATAGATGTAGAAAAAACATTTGAAAAAATTCAGCATCCTTTTCTAATTAGAAATTAATTTTCAAATTAAGAATTTAGGCATAGGTGGCACATTTCTTAATCTGAAAAATGCCATCTATGACAAACCCATAGCTAATATTATACTGAATGGAGTAAAACTGAAAGGTTTTCCACTTAGATCTGGTTGTTCTTTAATTGGTTTTTTCTCACTAGAACTGGTTGTCTCCAAGACAAGGTTTTCCTTTATCACCACTACTATTCAACATAGTGCTGGGAGTTATAGCCAATATAATCAGGCAAGAGAAGGAAATAAAGGGCATCCAAATGAGGGCAGAAGAGGTGCTCTTCGCCAACAATATGATCGTATATTTAGAGAACCCCAGAGACTCAACCACAAGACTCCTGGAAGTTATTGAAAAATACAGCAATGTCTCAGGATATAAAATCAATGTCCACAAATCAGTAGCCTTTGTATATGTCAATAACAACCAAGTAGAGATCAAGAACACAATTCCCTTCACAGTAGCATCATAAAACAATGAAATATCTAGGAATATACACAACAAAATAGGTAAAGGACCTCTACAAAGAAAATTATAAAACCCTCAGAAAAGAAATAACAGAAGATATTAACAAATGGAAGAACATACTGTGCTCATGACTAGGAAGAATTAGCATTGTGAAAATATCTATACTACCCTAAGTAATCTACAGATTCAAGACAATCCCCATTAAAATACCATCATCACACTTTCAAGATATGGACAAAATAATTCTTTGCTGTTATAGAACCAGAAGAAACCCATATAGCCAAGGGAATTCTTAGTAATAAAAACAAAGATGGTGTATCATCCTATCAGACTTTCCACAATACTACAAGGCCATAGTGATCAAAACAGCACAGTATTAGAACAAAAATAGAGACACTGACATTTGGAACTAAATATAAAACCATGAGACAAAACTAACCTCTTATAGACACCTGATCTTTGATAAACCAAACAAGAATCTACACTGGGGAAAAGAATCCCTATTCAATAAATGGTGCTGGGAGAACTGGATAACCACATGTGAAAGACTGAAACTTGATCCGTATCTCTCACTACCTACAAAAATTGATTCAAGATGGACAAAAGATTTAAATCTAAGGCATGAAACAATAAAAATCCTCAAGAAAGTGTGGAAAAAACACTTGAAGGTATTGGCCTGGGGAAAGGTTTCCATGGCAATTGCAACAATAAAAACAAACAAATGGGACATAATTAAACTGAAAAGCCTGTCTACACTGAAGGAAACAACAACCAAAGCAATGAGACAACCTTCAGAATGGGAAAAGATATTTGCATATTACAAATCAGACAAAAACTTGATAACCAGGATATACAATGAACTCAAATTAGTCAACAACCAAAAAAGACCTAACAATCCCATATATCACTGGGCAAGAGACATGAATAGAACCTTCTCTAAAGAAGACAGACAAATGACTAACAAACATATTAAAAAGTGCTCATCACCTGTAATCATCAGAGAAATGCAAATCAAAAGTACCCTGAGATATCATCTAACCCCAGTCAGAATGGCCCACATCACAAAATCTTAAAGCTGTAGATGCTGGCATGGATGTGGAGAGCAGGGAATATTTCACACTGCTGGTGGGACTGCAATACAACCTGTTTGGAAGGAAGTATGGAGGATCTTCAAAGAACTCAAATTAGCCCTCCCATTTGATCCTGCAATCCCATTACTAGTCATCTACCCAGAAGAAAAAAAGTCCTTTTATCATAAGGACATTTGCACTAGACTGTTTATTGCAGCTCAATTTACAATCACCAAAATGTGGAAACAGCCTAAATGCCAACCAACCCAGGAATGGATTAAGAAGTTATGGTATATGCATACCATGAAATACTATTCAGTCACTAAAAAAGATGGAGACTTTACATCATTTGTATTAACCCAGATGGAGGTAGAACACATTCTTTTTGGTAAGTTATCACAAGAATGGAGAAGCAAGAAACCAGTGTACTCAATAGTAATATGAACACAATAGATGAGCGAATACAAGGTGGGATAGGGGAATAATGTAACGGGGAGAGGGGAGGATGGAAGGAGATGGGGGTCACAGTGTATGGCATAACTCTTGGGCCTGGGACACAATCATAAGAAGGACTTTAACAAATGCAATCAGTGCAACCTAATTCTTTGTACCCTCAATGAATCCCAAATAATAAAATAATAAAAAATAAAAAAGTTCCTATGACATACTTCTGGTCATATAACACCACCAAACTTCTAAATAAATACCCAGGACCCCAAACATTTCTAATAATCCACATCAAAATAACCATGAACTAGACATATACTTAAACAGTAGTAAAAACAAGTAAGATAATGATCTACCCAATTTTTGGTGAGTCAGTGAGTGGCGGTGGTGGTTGTAGTGGTGATAGTTTAAATCAAGGAATAAATGATTGCAGAATGAAAATTGCTAGGAACACTTGGCAGTTCAGTAACAAACAATCACAAATAGAATGGGCTCACTCACTGTCATTTATTTCTATGACTACTGTATAGTTTACAAACTTTTATTTTACAATCATCTGTATTCATTTATTTTCCAACCTACTTATTCCAGTTCAGGGCTATGGGTGGCTGAAGGCTATCCTGGCAGCTTAGGGAAACAAGGTCAGTGCCCACCCCAAACAAGACAGCATCCCATCTTAGGCTGCACTCACATATGTACCCCACTTACTCAGACAGGGACCATTACATAGGGATGTAGGAGGAAATAAGAGTAGCTGGAAAAACCTGGGGGCATGGGAAGGACATGCAAACTCCACCCACAGAGTAGCCACAGAGAAGATTTTTTTTTTTCTCATTAACATTATAAAACAATATTGAATGAAAGGAAGTTACTTCCGGGACCTGCTGTATATATGTTAAGTTATTCTGGTGATAAGTTTCATTTCATGCCAATGAAGAGGACAATACAGAATATTTGTTTTAATGGCATGGAGTTGGGGATAACTGATTTAAATTCATGGAGGCACAGGAGTGATATGAGCCAATGTTTCGATGTGAGGTCAATTAGCATAGCAGAAGGCCTGGATAACACCAAATAGTAGAGATGCTGCTCCCAGTTTTGCTAGTTATGGAGTTCTAGAATTATGCTAATAACATCATAGTAGGAAAACTTGTATAAACAAAGAGCACTTAGGGGCAGGAGTACATAGGGTCCGGCTTATTTTCCCATTTAGTGCATGGTCTAAGGAGGAGTTGGGGAGGAATTTTTGCAGTAGACAATGGATAAAATCACAAGGCAAAGAACTCAGTTATAAATTATAAAAAATTCATCGAGCTCAAAATGTTCTGGTTTCCCCGACTGACATAATTATTGTTAGGTTTTCATTAATGCACATTGTCTCATCATTTTAAGATTTAATCACTAATAGATGGAAAGAACTAAAGTTGATTTGGATTATGAGAAATTTATAATAGTTTTAACTTAATTGCTTTGTTCTTCCTGATACTTAAGTGGGTTGGTCTTACCCAAAAGTTATAACAGTAAGTCTAATAAAATGCAAGTCAAAGACAGAGCTTACAAAATTCAAAAGAGGCAGCTATCAAAGAATAAGGTGGTCATCCTGGATTCTACCTTATCCACTAAAATTTTATTCCTTGGAATTCCTGCCAACTTTTTTCATGTCAATCTATAAAGAAAAAAGCATAATTTGAAGAACTTGCTGATTAAGAAGGAACATGAAAAGACACTTTTGGCAACATACGTCTGTTACCAAGGATGGTAAAGATACAAATCATGATGCACTCTATTTACTATTCATAAATTATATGTAAAACTTCTTAAAATGATCACCCTGTGGTTACCTATTGCTTAACAAATTATACCAATACTTAAATCACAACCGGGAATCAGGAATTTTAGAAGCACATGGATAGGTGGTTGTTGGGGAAACTGAGACAGGAAAATCCACTTCCAAATGGATTCACATTCCCATTCACTAATCTAATGCGTCAGGGTTCCATAGTCTCTCGCTCTCTCTGTCTCAGGGAAGACAGATCTCCCTACATGGCAGCTGGCTTATCCAGAGTAAATATTCTGAGAGCAACTGCTCTAAGAGACAAGAAGAGTAGCAAGTGCCTAAGAACTTGGAACTTAGGCTGCCCTTAAATACTCTTCGTCTGTATAAGTTTTCTTATTATGATGTTATTAGTATAAGTTTAGAACTGGAAGTCCAGAGTGAAAATTGGCACAGCATCATTTTTACTCTATGCAACGGGACAGCCTTCATACCCACCCACATTCAAGAGAAGAGGACATACACCTCACCTCGCTTTCATGTCAAAGAATTTGTGGTTATAAGAAATCTACCACATCTTTTTTGCTCCCAATAATGAAAATGACTCCATTTCCTACCAGTAATTTTCATTACTCAGATAACCATAAATACCAGCTTCATGCAAAGGTAAGAGCTACATTTAACACAGTCCGTTTCTTCAAATAATTATAATTTTCACTCCAAAAATTGAAAAAGGCCATTACTAATATGTAAAAAACTAGCTTTCCAGGTAATATTTGAAATTAGTTGAAGAGGAAAGGAGAATGATGGAAATGATAAATAGACACAATAGAAAAGCACCGACGTTCCTTCTGTCTCCAACAGTAGTATCAGTCTCTCCTATGTGCAATAACTGGAAGACATTTCCATTTTGAGCAAATATCAATAATGAATGTTTCAGACATATTGTATTCAGTTCTAAGAATAAAGCATTTTCAGAGATAAATAAGGTAGAAATAAATATGCCTCATGGGAGAGAAATCAGAGATAACCATATTTAATATTAGTATTCATGATACATTGTCTAATCTCAGAAATTATACATATGAAAAGATGTGATCATAAGCACATTGAAGATTGCATTCTGACCTGAAACTCCTGAGTGATTTTGTTTGATAAACACTAATGAAACAAATATTTATTGAGTGTCTGATATGTGCCAGGGTATTATGCTGCATTGTTTTGGAGATAAAAAGATAAATAAGACATAATCTTTGCAAACAAGCAGCTTACAGTGTTGGGAAGAGAGATGAGTACACAGAAAATTCCAAATAGCATAACCAGTCCCATCACAGAGGTAAACACAAGAACATAAAGTAAACACTTAGTCCAGAACAAGGGTTGACAGAACTGGGAAGACTCTCCAGAAGACACCATAACATGAGAAATGAAGGTCTATTAAAGAATATTTTTATGTTGCTTAAAGATAGAGGGGAGCTTTGGGTAACAGAGAAGTAACAAGCATTCCATAGGGACAAAGATCACGAATAGATGGAGGAATCACAGTGGGTTTAGGGTATAGCAGTATAGAGTCACAGGAGAATTCGGGTTGGGGAGACACAGTGAGAGACAGGCCTGGGGAAATCACTCTGATCACAGAACTTAGTGCCTTATATTAGATGCCAATGAATATGGATTTCATATTGAAAGCCAGGAGGAGGCACTGGTGGCTAATAAAATGTGCATGATAATTTCTGATGACTACTTACACGGGCAATATATACACATATCAAACCACATTTGCAAATAGCCAATGTCTTTCAAAACGTCAGACATCAAATCTTAAAAATAAAAGCATGTGAAGCTATTACATTTAATGTCACAAATCTAAAGCATTTTTATTTATAAGCCAAATGTGTTTTTTCAATTGCTCATATTTATTAGATTACATATTGATTTAGTTTACAGTTTTAGTGTTACAATTATTTTATGGAGTGACAAGTGGAAACTATTATTTTAAAAGTGACTAAAAACTAGAAACCACATAACTACTATAATACATTCAGATTGGTAATCGACTTTCCTTTTTACTAAATTGGAGGAAAATCTACATGCACTATCAACTTCTATTAATCCATCTATAATACATGGCAAATAATGATTTATAAAATAAGATAAACTCAGAAAAATTCTAAATTTAAATTATCAGTGTGAAATTTAAATAAACTGCACATACTTCTTATCTAATGGTTTTTAGGTTTAATAATATAGAATGGTCTCTTAAAAATAAAATGTATGCAGGATTATATGCTTGTATTCTGATGCTTTCAGAATATATGAGGCCTTGAATACATATTGCTTATTAAAGGTTCTTCCATGAAAAAAAAAACATGGAAGTTTATTATCAATTAATAAGAAAGGTTACACCATATTTTCATTTTTCTGGTTCTCCTAAATGTGTACTCCATTCTGCAAGCCATCTTTCCCATGCAGGTTCCCCTGCATGAGTTAGGTTTCTATCACTAATAATTCAATACAAAACAGGTATATTATTGATAAAGTGGGGACAAAATGTTCATCAGAACCCACATCCTCTAATTGTTGGTCAGTGAAGAAATTTTCTAGGCATCTGGCTTTCAGTCCACATAGCATTCGGTGAATTACTGAAGTAATTGAGAATGGTGAATGATTTTGCCATCTTGTATATAATGCGAAAGATATAAGAGTTTAGAAAAAACTTTCACTCTCCTTAGACAGTATTAATATATGGGTAAAAACAATAATTTCTGGCAGGTATATTTTGATAGAGAAATACTAACAATTATCTTTACAGCAATGAAAATATGCAAAATTATGTAAAAATCAAACCACATAGAGGAAATATTTATAAATAATTATTTAGGATTCTACTTTGCAGCACAAATTTATTAAAATCCATAATAAATTTGTGAACAAGTTGATTCCTTAATGTATAAAACAAAAAGTCCTATAACCTATTTTATAAATCCTTTAAAAAAGAAAACCATTGTTGTCTCTATGATCACAGTAATAGTTAACTAAATAGTATATTTGGGTATTCATTTCCTGCTACTATCATTTAGTTGGCCAATTACAAATTCTACATATGATATAGTATTTATCCACTGTTGCTATATAGAAGGGTGATGAATTAATCATTAACCATTGGGAAATGACAAGAAAAACCTCAAAAAACTAGAAGAGTCAACTTCAGAATAAGTTAAAGCAAACTGGCCACAGATACTGCTTCATCTTCTTATGAATCTAAATAAAAATGCTTTCATTAACTGCTAACAGGGTGCTTATGTAATGATTCCCCACTCTAATTTCTCACAATCTGTATTAATTTTATGAATGCCTTGCTCATCTTTACAAACATACATTGTCCTTTAATTCATGGTGACTCTGGTAACATTGAGCTTCCTCTCATAACCCAGGTTGCCGCCAACAGCTGAAGTAGGGGTTTGTGGTTAAGTGTTCTTCCACTGCAAGCCAAGAGAACATTCGAATACACTCTCAAAACTAAGTATGCATTATTAAAGCACACACAAATTTTCTTAGATAGCACATATTCCACAAGGGTCAGATTAAAATATGGTCAGGGCTATAAATTAGGAGATTTACTTCAGTGAATGTTTCAAAAAGCCTACTGCAGATAGAAATTATTCATGTGGGAATAATCAACTAACCGAAACGTAGAAACAGAAATAAGTCAGTGTGGAAAAAGCAAATAACACTCTATTAAGTTCTTTCTCTAATTAAGCAGTGTTTGGTGCTTTTAACATGGCTGACCTAAGTATGCCATTTGCTTTTTATTGGCAAAAAAAAGCAAGATGATGGGAGACATAATAAAAGAAGATAAACAACAAATCCAATCCCTTTTCTCTCTAGTTTCTTTGAAAATCTTTTTTAATACATATGATCAGTTTTTCTACACAAATGAATTATGTGTTTTCCTATTTATACATTGCATTGGGAGTGGCTTATTTACCTTGCTTTCCCCATTCCATTAAGTATCAAATTATCATTCAGATTTTATACCTCCATAATCATTAAGAATAAATATCTAACAAGTGCATTACACTCAACCAGTAACTTAAGAAAAGTCTTCTGACCAATAACATTTTATTTATATATGAATCATAATAAACAAAGAAAAGACAAAGTTTCCAAGACATAGACAAATAGCACACAGACAAAATTACTAAGACGTTCGGAAAATCATGTCCAATTGTATCAGCTCTGCATACGCTGAGTTTTCAAAGTCTTTGAACATATTGGGACGAAGGTCATTGAACTGATTTATTCTGCGAGTGCACAGCTTAAGTACTATAATAATGAAATCACATTCAGTTGGAAGAAAATTGTCCAGTGTTAAGTTGCCAATGGCCATGTTAATAAGGCTTTCTGCCTAACTGGATGACAGAAGCATCCAGATTAAACACTACTAATTTATTTAGTAATTCTAAAACTCACAAGTGAAGGGAGAGGAGATACTTTCTAAAGAAACGTAGATAATTCAGGTCTATTGTTGTTCTTCATCACAATAGAGCTTTTAGTTCTATTCTCTAATTTACTGTCACTTTATCACTTTTATCTTCCACTTTAAGTCTGTTTCTTTTATTGGACTATCTATTCAGCTGATAATTCATTTAGACTTTTGAAGTTCCATGCCATAAAAACTCCATTTAACTGCTTCCTAAATAGTGGTTAATCTGCACAAATTTTAAATTTGACCTTAATTCAATAGTTTATTCCTGAAGTTGTTAGGGCATTGGGAAAACAGATCATGTCCTTAAAAGTATACTTATTTTAAAGGTTTTTTTTTTTTATTCACAAAATGAATTTTGCACAGAGACGTATTCGCAAAGTGCCTTGTTTTATAATAAGATGCAGAATCACTTTCCCGTTTGAATTTCATCCACACAATTCAGAATCTCACTCAAGCATCAGATGAGGTGTCAAAGTGCTTTGTTAACAAACTTATTTTCCCAGATGTGGGTAGAACAGGGACAGAAGGCTCCAATGCTCTAACATACCTAACAATTCAATTACAGTTATCTTATGGTGCCATCACATATTTTTCTTCAACAATCAAACAACCTCAGCTGGAAACCTCTAGCAATAACATAAATAAAGGACCATCTGGCTAGAATAATTAAGGAAGGCTGGAAATAAAACATTAATTAGTGCAGTATTTCAAACGACCTTCAGAGGCCTTATTATGAAATTATATCCAAAACAGGTAATCGTTTATTTCATGTTGCTGTTAAATTTAACTAGGCATGAATAAATACAAATATCAAATTTGACTCTTTCAGTGAGGACTATTGACTCAAAATGATAAAAACATATCTTGCGTGATAATTAAATTAAAGCCACTGAAAATAAGGGAATCAAAATGTTACCACAAACTTTTAGAATTTACGGAACCCAAATATCACAAAATTTTAACATGGAAAGAAGCTCTGGAGATCATCACATCTCATCTAACCCCCTCAACTTACGGATGAGGAAATACAGAGATAGTAAATGATTTTCCCAAGGTCTCATACCTGGAGAGTGCTGTGAGACTAAAGGTGAAGACAGACCTGATTCTCATTCCAGAAATATTCAGCATTGATAATACAAATTTATACACAAAAGTTCTACCACAAAAAGGCACACAAATGTCACCCCACGAAGTGTGGGGGTTGTTATTTTTCTACTTCACTGAGTTAAAATTTCACAAACCCTGCAAATATATTTGCCAGGCCACACGATGAAATGACACCAAAAATGATACACTACCTCAAATAGGTTTTGTGCCAGAGGTAACTAGGTCTCTACCGATAGTTCTCTTTCCCTAGGGCAGAGATAATGTTAGAAATTATCTACCAAGGACTACATACCTCAGCCCTTTGGCAACCAGGTGTGACCATATGATTATTCTTTCTTGTTGCTGAAATGCAGCAGATCTAGAAATTTATTTCTTCATGGCCATACTTTTAAGAAGCAGATGTCTCCTCCACTGTCTTTACAATTCTGCTAGTTGGTTGTGTGTGTGTGTGTTTTAAAGACAGATTTTCACTTTGCCACCCTCAGTGGAGTGTGATGGTGTCATAGCTCACAGCAACCTCAAACTCTTAGGCTCAAGCCATTCTCTTGCCTCAGCCTCCCAAGTAGCTGGCACTACAGGCACCCACCACAATGCCCAGCTATTTTTAGAGGTGGGTCTTGCTCTTGCTCGGGCTGGTCTTGAAGTCCTGAGCTCAGGCAATACACCCATCTCAACCTCCCAGAGTGCTAGGATTACAGGCAGAGCCACTGTGCTCAGCCTTATTCTGCTAGTTGTTAAAACCTATAAGATGGAAGGAAAAGGGGTCTTTGACCCATTATATGGAAGAAAATATTTTACTGGCGGGACATCCACATTAAATAGGTACATAATAAAGAAAGAAATTCCTTTGGTTATTAAAATCAGTGGCACTGTACTATCTAATAAAAATCCAAAGCACACCTGATTGACACTAATGTTTACACTATAGCAGCCATTGTCATAAAAGATATAGTTTTAAATGAATATTAGAATAAAGTTATTCCTCATTTTTTAAAAGAATCAGTGTAACTGTAAGGGTCTTTCAATGACGATCAACTCCTTTACACAGATCATCAATAACTTTTGGTATTTCCTTGGCTTAAGTGCAAATATAATGCAAGTTTTACAAATAAAGAAAAACATACAAAGGAGGATGCAATCGTGTAGGCAAAAGGATATGGTATCCAAAAGCAGAGACCTGCTTTCAATTTTGCCTTGGGATGCCAGGTACCTAAACGTTCTGAGTTCACCTTCAGCACCTTCATTCTTCAGCTCTCTACTTCAAACACCCTGGAAGGGGCGGCAGGGAATGAATGAGACTTCAAGAACAGTTCAACAACTAATCCAGGCTAACCCTACCCTGAATCACTGCCACGGACAGGAGAACAAAACGTCTAGGTAAACATTCAGAATATGTTTCTAGTGGCTGTTGTCAAGTCTCTCAGCGGGTGTACCAGGGATCCGCATGGAATGACAGATCTTTTCATCTCCAAGTTTATGTCAAGAACTCAGTTTGCTAAAGGATCACATTCTTGGCACACTCTGTGGTGCTTACAGACACATTAAAACAGGAGAAATCTCTGGAAGGATATATATATATAGGAAACTAATAATAGTGGAAAACTATTGGGAATGGGGTAGGAACTATATAGAGGCAAAATAAGAGAGAAAGGAAAATTTTCATTGCATTAATTGTTTGAAAGCCCTTTGCAAGAAGGACAGTGAATTTAAATTAGAAGTGCTATCTTAAAGAAGATAGCACTTTTAAGTGAATGAGTTATAGGGTTAAACAGAGAACTAGCCCATGTAGCTTCTCATTATATTGTAAAATCTCATATAGACAAATGAACTGGACAAGCTTGAGAAACACTCTCCATAGAAACTCACAGTAAACAATGAAAATCTTGTTAAATGTGCTTCAGAACCTCTTAGCAGAATAAACTATTTCAGCTTGTCCATTAGGCTTGAGGGATAAAGCAAAATCTTGATAGCTCAGATAACATCCCTGACCATATATTCTTTCAGTTTAACTGAGAGAAACACTGTCAGAAATGACGATATCAGACTCTCTCGCAAGTGATTAATTCAGAGCTGCAGCTGTTTCATCAGAGATTTTAGATGAAATGCACGGCACATTTTAACAATGAGCTTACTGGAAGCAAGGAAATCTCCTTAAAAAAAAATCACATACAAAATCGTACAAGAATAATAATTAAAGCTAAAAACATGCCAGATACATTGATTATACATCTTACATAGTTTTCCAACTACCCAAACCTCTACAAGGTACAGATGAGGAAAGGTATTGAGGTATAATAGTAGTCAACATTTATTTCGCATTTACTTTGGGTCAGATTTTGCATCTATTCATTCCTTTAATTCTCACGGCACTATAAAATAGATGCTGTCCAATTTCCATTTAACAACTATCACATCTTAAAAGTAGTGAATGGCTAAACAAGGATTTGAATCCATGTCGGTCTGATTCACAAGGCCGTGGACGACTAAAGTATACAGGCTTTGGAATAAGGCCTGAACATGAGACATTTTAGCTATGTGACCGGAGCTAAGAATCATCTGTGAAAACAAGTTTAAAACACCTACACACGATATTGTGAGAATGCAGTGAGAGTGTAGCAGGGTTTGATATACCTCTTTATATTCGTTAAGGTACAAGGGCTGCTACAACAGAGGACTCTAAGAATAGATTGATTAAAGAGCAAGGAAAACTGTAACACTAATCTCAAGGCGATCGGTTCAGACTGCTGGAACAGCTCTCCAACTTGTGACCATTCAGGACCCCTGACTCCTTCCAAGCTGTTGATCTTGTACTTCTTGAGAAACAAGTCTCAAACTATTTGTGGCCTCAGAACCATGTTTTACTCTTAAAATGTATAAAGGATTCTTTTTTTAAAATGTGAGTTGTTGTCATAACTGATATAGTAATTCCAGTGTGTACATATATCAAGATATCTCATTGTACCTTATAAATATATATAATTAAAAGACAGCTCATTGTACCCTGTAAATATATATAATTATTAGCCAACTAATAATCAAATTTTAAACAAAAAATAAATAAAAACTGAAGATCTGAAAATATTTATTAATTCATTTAGAATAACAACAACAATGTATTTTTATAAAAAACAATATTTAACAAAATGAAAAAATGCCTGGGAAGATTGGCATTGTTTTGTTTGCAAAACTTTTATGTCCAGCTTAGAGGATGACTGAAGTCTCATATCTGCTTCTACTTGAAATGCATTATGACATGTTGTTTTGGTTGAATTATGTATTGGTTTTTTTTTTTTTTGAAGTTTTTGGCTGGGGCTGGGTTTGAACCCGCCACCTCCAGCACATGGGGCCGGTGCCCTACTCCTTTGAGCCACAGGCACCACCCTGTATGTATGTTTTTTATCTAGTTGTTGGTTCATCTTCCATAGCAATACAAAACAACAATGTGGGTTGTAAGCATCTGCACTTTGTTCCTATCTTTAAAAGCGCACCTTTAGCATTTTACTCCTCTTTTTCTTTTCTTTCCTTCCTTTGGATTATGGCAGTATATTTTAAGAATCTCTATCTTGGTGTATTTATAGCGCTTTGAATCTCTTGGTATGGTTTTCACAGGGATCAGTGGCTGCTCCGGGTACTACTACATACACATGTGACTTAAAATAGACCACTGCTAGTAACATTTTACCACTTAGCGTGAAACATGAAACTTCATTTCCAACTTTTACCTTTACCTCCCCCACTTTTAAATATCATTGTATTATCAGCTGGCATTATAATTTTTATTATAATCATCAAAGATTTGTTAATCTTACGAAGAAAATGATAACCTATTGATACAGGACAGGTGGCCCCCAGGTGGCTCAGCCCAGCTGAGCTGAAGGACCTGCTCCTTCAGCTCCAGGGGTGTGGGTGCAGTGGCAGCCTGCAGCGGAACCAGTGGGCTAGAGGGTGGGCAAGGGGGGAGCCCCCCCCAACTGCTGCAGAGACACATCTTATGGTACCACTCTACTCTAAGTGGTCCAAAGAAATGTCATTATTCGGCACATTATTTTACGCCATTCCTTTTTATTGACAAATAATATTCCAAGTTTTCAATTCTCTTGGGTCAATACTTGGTTAAATTGCTATAGCTTATTTTTTCATTATGTTAATCACAGATTTTGAAAAAGAGAAATTCTTAATCTTAATGCAGTCCAATTTATTATCTTTTCTTTTATGTTTAACAATTTGCATATCCTGTTTAGAAAACTTTGCCTTCTCTAAGATCATGAAAAGATGTTTTAATAAATAATAAATATTTTGTTTTCACATTTAGATTTATGCATCTTTAAAAATAATATGTTGTTTCACTTTCACATTTATAATTCTTTAGAAGTGATCAAATGCACCTAGTTTTTAACTCTTGAGCCTGTATAATTTTATACATGGTGTAGTAAAATTACTTTAAACTACTTTAGACTAAGCATTTTTCTAAATTATATTAGAATAGTAAAGAATGATGGTGATTGTCCTAAATACAATTTTACTAAAATTCTTTGGCTTAGGTAGTATGCAACTCCATTAGATTTAATGGACTTCTAAATTATGTGAATTTTTGACATTTTATTTGCTTACTTTTTGATAGTCAATTAAATTCATTGTTCCAGTATTACTTTTATCAGCCATAAAATACATTACCACTTACCAGGATCTAAAACTATCAATATCCAAACATATATATCACTATTCTTTGAACGATCCTATAAATTGATTAGTGTTTAAAATGGCTGATTGAATTCAATTGTCTTTATAGACACTAATGAATTGCTACTGTGTAGTATGAAATGGAAAATATGTTTCACTATAGCTATTTAGACAATGGTAGGAGAATTTGGTAAAGATATAAAAATACATAATAAGCATGATATCCTGTATATATCAAAAGTTTAACTTAGATGTTTTACTGGATAAAATTAGTTTGGGCTACTTTATTAGTAGATGTTAATTATAATTTTCAGATTTAGATATCACTATTATTTTACTGTCAATATATTATATATAACGCTTGCTGTTTTTTCCTAACAGGAAATAGGATGCCCAAACTGTCAGATTCAAGAACACTCTTTTCCCTATTTGAGGATAATAAAAAGTAATTTAACAAAGCTAAATTTAATTTTATAACAGAACATTTTACCTATAACTACAATCAAATATGGCCCTCTTTACACATCTACCAAGGAAAATATGAAATGACTTACTTTCTAAGAAATCATTGGTGTTAAAGTACTCTAGGTGCCATGGTACACCCTGGGTGACAGAGTGGGACTTGGTCTCAAAAAAAGAAAAAGAAAAGAATCTATGTATGATTATTTCTAAAAATAATCTATGGTAAAGGAACTGTCAAATACTAAAAGTGTTAATGAAGAGAAAATATTTTCATATAGGCTAGCTCTTGATTTTAGTATTTGCAACTTTTAAAATGCATATGTCACATACCAAATAGGATGGCTTGGGAATCTATGCTATTATAATAGACTACTATCATAGACTATTATGAACTATTACATTATACATTTTATCTATCCTACAAATAATTAACAACAAATGGAAGTAACTACTATTACTGAATAGGCCTATTTTTGAATCAGAACCTATAGTCATATAGTCAGCTATCAATACATTTCAACTCATGACTTATTGAAATGACTGTAAATTCCTATAAAGAAAAATGAGCTTGTTTCCTTAGAGTGTAAATATATACATGCAGACCAAATTCAATCACACAGTAAGAACCTTTCCAAAGTGATTCCCAAAACAATCAAATCTACAAACCTACAATGATAAAAATACTTATCTTAGTATAGACAGAACTGAGATCAAACACATCCTTATATCATGATAGAAATGTCTTCCCCATTAGAGATATGTACAATTTTTGTAATAAATAATGGAGAAGAAAGCTGTCTTATAAAATTTTAGCTTTAGAATTTTTATTGATAATATTTAGGTTTATGTTATTTAGGTTTATATTATTCATGTATTGTCAATTATCAAAAAATGTGTGTGATACTCTACTTAGTAGGATTTTATTGTATGACAAACAACTAATAATGGAGAATATTCTCTTTATATTATTATGTTTGTGAGAACTCTAAAAGAATATAAAGAACAC
>CAUYQV010128151.1:0-20931 GCA_963574575.1 Galagoides demidoff | reverse complement strand
TCTGTCTCCCCTTTCCTCATAGTCTTGGGCTATAATTGGGTTATAGCTTTCATATGAAAACTATAAATTGGTTTCATAGTAGGGCTGAGTACGTTGAATATTTTTTCTTACATTCTTGAGATACTTTGCTAAGAAGAATATTAAAAAAATGTTACCCCAAAGCCTTTGATAGACAGGAAACCACGGTGGAGCTCCCCAGTTGCAGGGGATGAGGTTGCCCTAGGCTAGAGTTTGTCCTTGACACCCCCTACTTTGCCCTTGGCCACGACTAGAGCTGGAGAGTTTGTGGAGCACTCATTCATTCATTTATTTATTTATTTATTTATTTATTTATTTATTTATTTATTTTTCACTTATTTTGGTTTCAAATACAAAGTACCATTAAAAAAAAATTCCAAACTAACAAATCAGTGATTTAGGGGATATTCATTTGTATTGAAACAGGTTCGCTTATGAACTACGGGGAGGATCCACCCACTCATTGGATGGTTGGTCATCAAGCTGTATTTGAGATTCTTTGCTCCTGCCCTCACCTGTGTTCCTCACTCCTCTGTATATGAGGAGATCTCTTGCTTTCCTAGGTAGGAAAGATGGTAGGATGAAAAGCACAACCTTGGAAGTCAAAAGTCTGGGCTTCTGTTTCTAAATCTATTTCCCTTGTGACCTTGAGAATGCCTCTACTCACCCTCTTTGAGTTTATACTTCCTCCTTTGTCCAATGAGACTATTGAGCCAGGTGGTCTCCCGGTGGTTCTGGCAAGCTGAGATGGTTTATCCTGAGCCCTCACAGCTGTGGACAGCTGGCCTTCAGCAGGTGGGCTGTGTACTTGTCAGTGAGCCCCTCATCTCTCCTGGTACAGCATAGGTAGAGGGAAGACACCAGAGGGGAGATATTCAGACTCACCCAGATTATTTGCCAGCAGCTCTACTAACTTCACAGACTGTGGAAGAGACAGTCTGCACAGGCTTGTGTGAGGAATCACATAAAGTAACACAGCCCTTGGAGCTGCTCTCTAGAGATTTTTTTAACTAGCTAGTAGTCCTTGTCAGTGTAACCTGCAGTTAGACCTGGACTGTGCCACTTTTCTTGGAAGAATGGGCTCAGAAGCTGCCTTATTCACCCCAAAGAGAGTGGCTGCACAGAGGAACAGAAATCCCCTGGCTCCCAGCCCCATCCAAAGTGTAGAGTCAGCACTGTAGGTTCTTGGGAGCTGGAGGCAGCCCTGGGGCTTCCCAGGGGGAAGACCCCTCAGGCCATATAGCAAAGCCCTGCTCTCTCCAGGTCCCTCTGCCCTTGACTCTTCCTGGCCCAAGGTCAGCTTAGGGCAAGTGCAGAATAAGAGGACCCAGGGGAGTTCCCTACGTGGTCCTAATGTGAAGAGCAGCTCCATTTATTGAGGCTTTGTTGGTACAGAGAATTACAGGAAATGCTCTGTACACAGGATCTGGCTAATCCCTATGGTCCTTCTGTGAAGCTAGGTATTAGCATCTACCTTGGATAAATGCCTTGCCATTTACACAAAGAAAAGTGGACCCTCTTATTCCCTGACCCTTGTACTTCTTTTTACAAAAGGAGGCTTATTAGGATTTTTTTTCATATAAAATATTAAAAAGTACAAAGAAAAAAAAACACAAAATGGCCCCAAGCCCCACTTCAAAATTCCAGCTATATTGTAAATATTACAAAGATAAAAATAGGACATATACATGTTTAGACAATTCGAGTAGTAAAGAAAATCAAAGGTAAACATCTCCCACTTTTCACTGCAGCCCCTTTCCCTAAAGGAAAGTTGTTTTTTTTTTTTGTTTTTTTTTTTTTGTTTTTTGAGACAGAGTCTCACTTTGTTGCCCTCGGTAGAGTGCTATGGTGTCATAGCTCCCAGCAACCTCAAACTCCTGGGCTCAAGATATTTTTCTGCCTCAGCCTCCCTAGTAGCTGAGACTATAGGTGCCCACCACAACACTTGATATTTTTAGAGACAGGAACTCACTCTTGCCCAGGCTGGCCTTGAACTCCTGAGCTCAGGGCAATCCACCTGCCTCAACCTCCCAGAGTGCTAAGATTGTAGGCATGAGCCACCATGCCTGACCTCAAAGGAAAATTTTAATAATTTATGTTTATGATTATTTCCAGAAAGAAATAGTTTGTATAAACCATCCTACGTGGAAGACTATTGATATTCTCTTTGTATGTATTCTTTTTATTCTTATTTATTGAAAAAGGAATTATGCTGAAGCATTGCTAGATGACCTGCTTTTTGTTTTCTAAACTTTCTGTGTCTTTGACATCTCCCCATGTCAGCACGAATAGCTGTGTGTCATTCTTTGTAACAGCTCTATAGTATTTTGTTGTATGGATGGACTCCAGTTTCCTTAGTATGACCTTCATTGGCAGACTACTTGCAGCCAATCCTGCCCTGGCTGGCCTAGTTCATATGCTATGGGAAATGTGTGTGAACATGTATCTGAAGTAAATTCCTAGCAGTGGCAAAGGCATGCCCTTCAAATTGGCACTACTGAGTTTTACTCCCACGAGCAGCAGGATTCTTAGGTTTTGCCAAGTTGATTGATTTTCTAAACAAGATATCTTATATTTTGATTTGCACTGCCAACTAGGAGTTAAGATTTATCATATTTTTACATATTCATTAGATTTTTAATTTTTTTTTTGAGACAGAGTCTCACTTTGCCCTAAGGAGAGTGCTATGCTGTCATAGCTCACAGCAACCTCAAACTCTGAGGCTCAAGCAGTCCTCTTTCCTCAGCCTCCCAAGTAGCTGGAACTATAGGCATCTGCTATAACACCAGGCTAGTATTTCTATGTTTAGTAGAAATGGGATCTTTCCCTTGCTTAGGCTGGTCTGGAACTCCTGAGCTCAAGTAATTCACCTGTCTTTACCCACCCAGAGTGTTAGGATTATAGGTGTGAGCCACTGCATGTAACCAGATTTTAATTTTTTTTTTCTTTTCTTGATGGGGGGAGGGAACTACCTATTCCTATTATTTGTGGGATTTTCTTTTGTAAAGTTTTTTGTTTGTTCATTTCTTTTTGTAGGTATATCTTTTTATTATTGATATAACTGAGCTTTTTGTAGACAAAGGAGAGAAAGCCCTTTGTTCCATGTACTGAGAATATGTCGCTGGAGTTTGGCATGTGTTATATTTTTGGTCTATGGCATATTTTCCCCCAGAGGAAGGTCAGCAGTATATGTAGTCGCATAGCAGGGTCTAAGCACCATTCAGGCTCCCTCCCGGCTTGTCAGCTCTGTGCCTATTCTGAGGGCATGCTGTACATTGCAAGCAGGTTCTAAAGATTGGGGGTGGCTCTGCCATGCCTGAAGCTGCTTTTGGCTTTGTTTCATGACCACAGTGTATTTTCTTGCCCTGTTTGCACACCAGATTTTCTAGGGCAACTCCAGTGTCATTTAACTTTATTTTTATTAATAATGCATTAAATGTTTAAAAAATATGTAATCTGATTTGCCAGTCTTTTCCTAATGAGTTTTTGGATTTGTGCAGTGCTTGAAGATTACCAAAAATACATTTATGGTTTTAGAAAGTCTATAGTTTTACTTCTTGCTTCAGAGATTTCCTTAGCAGGTAGGTTTTTTGTTTTGTTTTTTTTGTTTTTTTGTTTGTTTGTTTGTTTGTTTTGCCCCTCAGTGGGGACTCATGGATTCTTGGTGTTTTTTTTTTTCTGCAGTTTTTGGCCAGGGCTGGGTTTGTACCCGCCACCTCCGTCCGGCATATGGGGCCAGTGCCCTACTCTTTTGAGCCACAGGCACCACCCCAAGAACTTATGGATTCTTAAAACTGGAGATTGTGTTGCCTTTATTCTTGAAGGATAATTGGGCAATGATACAATCTTTAGGTAACAGTTACTAACCGCCCCATCAGTCTATCAATCTATCTGCTCATCATCTATCTATATCTAACTATCTCAGGGTCTTCCAACCTTTTTTTGCACCAATAGTTAAACTTCCGCCACACTGTTGAATTATGTTCATCAAAAACAAACAAAAATAGTAAAAAAAAAAAAAAAAAAAAAAAGAATTTACTTAGTTTGGTTTGAACTTCTGTAGAAAATAATTTAATTAATGATCTTTAAAAAATTTCGCCGCACACCTAAGATCCTCTCACGGCACACCAGTGTGCTGCTGAAAGTCACTGGGGCATCTTATAAACAAAATGAAATAAAGAATTGTTTAATAGTCAAGCATGTCTCCAGTGACCCAGCATAGGAAATGGAAGACAGAAGTACCTTTTCTGCCTTTTCTCAATTACATTGTCCTACTAGCCTACAGAATTTCTGCTACATTAAAATCTCTATCATTTCACTGAATTTTATCTATTTATGGAATACTGTGCACATCTCCTTAAACAATATGAAGTGTTATCTTGCATATTTTAAAACTCACTCCTTCCACAATGCCATCCTGTTTTTCTACAGTTTGCTTTGTGCATTCCGCATTACAACGGAGAATTATCTATAATGATATTTAGAACTCCGATTCGTTTCATTACATTTGATTTGCACTGTGCTGTGGGATTGCGTTGTTTGAGTACACCACTCCTTATGACTTTTCTCTTGGTTGGAATATAGATTTTTCCCTCCAGTTTGTTTCTGTCACAAACAGTATTGCATATGGACAATCTTGTGCATTTCTCCCTGTGCGCACGTGTGGGGATGTATCTAGGGTATATACCTAGAATTGCCAATTCAGACTTATCAGCCATTGCCGAAGCTCTTTCCAGGGCAATTGTATTGATTTATACTCCCACTAGAAGTTTACATGAGTTCTTCTTTCAGCTTACTTATGCTGGTAGTCTCAGGCATTTTAATTTTTGCTAGTCTATTGGGTGTGAAATGATATCTCATTATGGTTTTAATTTGAATTTTCCTGATTACTTGTGAGATTGAACATTACCATATATGTGGTTGCCCTTCGAGTTTTCTCTTCTGTGAGTTGCCTCTTCATTTCTTTTGCCTTTTTTTTTCTATTGGATTGTTTTCTTTCTTATTAATTTGAAGTTATTTAGGCTTTGTAGAAATTCATGTAAGTATATTTTCGAGTCTTTGACTTGAGGTTTCATAATTGCATTTGATGTATCACAGTTTACAATTTTTCAATCATTTCTTCTCTCGTTTATGACTTTTGAGTCTTGTTTAAAAATTCTTTCCTGCTTGGGCACAGTGGCTCACACCTGTAATCCTAGCACTCTGGAAGACTGAGGTGGGTGGATTGCTTGAGCTCAGGAGTTCCAGACCACCTTGAGCAAGATCAAGATCCTGTCTCTACTGAAAATAGAAAAATCAGCTGAGCTGAGCATTTTGTTGGGATCCTGTAGTCCTAGCTACTCAGGAGGCTGGAGCAAGAGGATCACTTCAGCCTAGGAGTTTGAGGTTGCTGTGAGCTATGACACCACAGCACTCTACCCAGGGTGACAGAGTGAGACTGTGTCTCAAAAATAAATAAATAAATATTCTTTCCTCTTCTAAGATCACTAATATATTCTCCCTTATTCTTTTCTAATAATGTTTAAGGTTTTTTTTAAATATAATATTTAGATGCTTAGTGTCACTCAAATTGATTTCTGTTTATGTGTTTTTGTGTATATTTGTGCACACGCACGTGTTTGTGTGTGTGTGTGTATGTATATTTTCCCCAATTATTCTATTCAGTGAAAAGCTTGGCCTTTTTTCTGAAAAAGTTTTTTTGTTTTCCCTTCTTTTCATTGTTTTCAATGAAGTTTGAGGTAGAAGAATAGAATGAAAGTATCTCTAATCAAAAATGTTAACTAGTAATACTGTTCCAAATGCTGTGTAATATAAATTATATGTGTATATTAATTCATTTAGTCATCTCAACAGCCCTATGAAATGGGTGATTTATTGTGTCTGTTTTGCATTTGAAGACATCGAGGCTGAATCTTGTCAATTGGGTCTCAGATAGAATGTCTCTTAATGAGTATACTGTCTCACCTTTACAGAAATGAAGATCTCAGAATGTTTAAAAAGGTTGCCACATTTTTTTATAGGTATCATGTTTTATGCAGTTGGCTTGAGTTTTTTCTTTGTTTTTTTTTTCTTTTAAATGGTGTTTTGCCAAAGTATATCTAACTGTTGGTCCCTTCTAATATGTAACCTGCTCCTTGATTACTTCTTTTAATCTAAACACTAACATCTTCCGTCTATTCAAGAAAAAAAGGAATTTTGACTTTCAATTATTGTTTCTGAATTATCCCTTCTGTCTCTTATTTTAAATACATGTGACTCCCTGAGTTGTCCTCTCTGTCTTGTCTTTTCTGCCACAGTTTTTATCTTTGTCCTTCCCTGCTAGGTACCCAATGCATTTCTCTCATTGGACTCCATTCTCCTGATTTCCTTTTGAGTCCATTCTGTTGCCTGCAACCCCAGGCAAATTGACCCAATCTATTTGTTCTCCTTCCATGAATGTCCATCAGATTTCACAGATGCAAAATTCCTTAATATTAGGAGATCCCCATTTGGATATGATCTCATGTGCTCCTCCCATTTCTTGCAGCAAATCTCTTTCAGAGAGAAATGTCCCCTTTGGCCTGTCCCTTATCAGAGCCAGCAGCATCACCCACTCAGGGAGCCAGCCGCTGGCCTCTCTGTAGTTCTAATCTGCCTCCTGCCTGGGGACAGTTGTGCCTTAACACTGTCTCTCTGACTTCCAGTTTCTACTGAGATGTGGGTAGGGCATAGAATTCTGAAAAGAGGCAGCCTGGGCAGTGACTGAGCTGGAACAAAATCTTTGTTGCTTTCAAGAGAGTTGTCAGTGGTGGAGGTGAAGGGGGCAGGCATGCTCCAAAGCCTGAAACACCCTGAGTTCCTGGTGGTCGCCTGTGTATTTGTTCCGTGATGTGGGCATGCTCACGGATCAGGGAGCTCCACAGAACTCTTGTTGGGTATAGAGTTGTTTCTCTGGAATTGCAATTTGGCCAGTTTGCCTTTCTGCCCTAATAGCAGGCTGCTGGGCAGAGACTGGGAGTAGTTGCTGCAGGACAGAGAAGGAGGTGGTTCTTTGTGTCACAACTAATAATTCTATGATGTCATTCATATCATTCATATCATCAACCCACAGACACTCTGTGTCACCAGGAAATAAAGAGGTGCGGACTCCCCTCTCTCCGTCTTCCTGAATGGAGCTTCGCTTTTGCCAGCTCTTCATCCCTCATGGTGACCTTGTTCATGACAAACTCGGGAGGATGCAGAGAATGTAGATCATTCTAGACCTTGCCCCGGGTTCAGCTGACAGCTGACCTGTCGCTGGTCCAAACAACAGTGGTTCATGAAGTATTGTTCTAGACCCAAGGGCATCGCCTAGGAACTTGTTAGACATGGAAGTGTTCAGGCCTCACCTCTGGCCTACTAACTCAGGGATCCATGTAAAACCCAGAAAAGTCTGGTGTACGCTCACATTTGAGAATCACAGCTCAAACAAAAGTTGAGACTGTCACAGGCAGCTTTTCCCAACAGCATCCCAAGAGATGCCTTTCAAAAGTATAAAAAGGCTCTGTAGAGAGTGCAGTGCTTTCTCCCTCTGAGAAATACCTACACTTGTTTTTATTTTATTTTTTTCGTGTTTGTAGCTTTTCATTTCATTTCCCAAACTGAGGTGACCAAAGAATTCTCTTGGTTCTACCTCAGTACATCTTAGCTTCGTTTCTTTGTCCCTCACTCAAAATCTTGGTACTTCTAAGCTTCAACTTCTTTGAACTTGGGTATGCCCAAGTGGAGTTCTCTAGTCCTGACATTTCCACTCCATCCTGCCCATAGCCCCAGGTAAGAGTCACAGCTGCACCCATTCAGGCCACAGGGGCAAGGTGGCCCGGGCAAGAGTTGTAGAAAGACTGTGTACTTTGAAGGCAGCTAGACCTGGTTAGAATTCAACATCTACCATGGACTAGCTCCATGACCTTGGGAAAGCGACTTTTTCACAGGGTTCTTCTGAGGATTACATGAAGCCAGGTGTGCACATTGGAATGAACATGGGATTTGGAGTTAGAAGCCTCAGATGCCAGTGCTGAATGGGTCATCTGTCACCTTTAACCTTCTGGGTTCAGTTTTTCTATCAATAAAATGGGTAGACAGTAACAATAATCAACATAACCAAACAGTATTGACTGTACTTTTAACTAAATAGTCTTTGTGAAAGGTTTCTGTAAACTGCAAAATGCTATGAAATGTTAGCTGTTATTATGTAAAAAGAAAAAAAAAAGCCATATCTTCAGAGGCTCAGTCTCTCCGGCTGGCTCATAGTAGATGATCTGAGAACTTCAGCTCGTTTCAAATAAGCTTCATGCCCAAGCAAGGCTCAGACCTAAGGGCCCTGATTCCAGTTGGCAGATGAGAATGATTTGTAAATGGCAAAGGCTCTGTTTTATGTTCCATCTTTCTCAGTATTGATTTATCAAAAATGTTATTTATAAGGAACACAAAAATAAACCAGCCCAAATTCTGCAGGATGTAACACAAATTGTGAATTAATCAGGTCCAAATTTATGAGGGTTCTGAATTTGTCCCTTTTTTCCTTTTTTTTTTCTGAGACAGAGTCTCATTCTATTGCCCTGGGTAGAGTGCCCTGATATCATAGCTCACAGCAACCTCAAACTCTCGAGTGATCACTCTCTCAAGTTAGCCTCTCAAGTAGCTGGTACTATAGGCCCCTCCACAGTGCCCAGCTAGTTTTTTTCTACTTTTAGTAGAGACAGGGTCTTGCTTTTGCTCAAGCTGATCTCAAACTCCTGAGCTCGAGCCATCCGCCCGCGTTGGCCTCTCAGAGTTCTAGGACTACAGGAGTGACACACTTTGCTTAGCTGGCTCGTGTTTTTATTACTCCTTTATTAGCAGTGGGAGTAGGGTGGGGAGAGGGTGACAGGATCTGGGCTTTTCCTGGAGCTGGTGGCACAAACTTTTGCACACTTCCCTAACCATCCCTTCCCCCCACAGTGAGGATGTAGAGAGTTCAGTTTTAAGAATTGTGACATCGTCTGAGATAGGGGCAGAAGGCTCTTAGTTTAACTCTAGTGATTCTATTCTCCTAAATGACGTGTTGTGACCACAGTATTTTACAGCAAGCATATTCCTTTTGGAAAGCTCTGTGCCCTGAGGAATGAGGAAATTAATTCCAGAGGGGAGGGGTTGAGGGGAGTGACAAAATCCTCAGTTTCTGATGCACTGGGACAAACTTTTCTCTGAGTGTGGTCCCTTGACCAGCAGCATCACCAGGGGACTTGATAAAAAAGCAAACTCTTGAGCCCTATCTCAGATCTACTACATCAGAGATTCTGGGAATGGGGCCCAGTAGTCTGTTTGAAGCTCTCCTGGTAATTCTGATGTAGGCTCAGTTTTGAGACTGGGATAAATAACAAGGAGGAGCCTAGGACTGGGCTCTGCTGTCCGGGGGAAGAGCCTGGGCCTTTGAACATAAATAGTGGGTGGGGCTGGGCACCTAAGAGGTGCACATGGGACCTACCCGAGTAAATCAAACTTCAGTTGTTTCTCCACTTACACAGGGCACAGGGCACGTTACAATCACCTGAGAGCTCTTTTAAAATATCCCTGCCTATGTCTGAACCCTGTCCTACTGAGTCAGAATCTCTGGAGTATGTCTGGAGATAGGAGAAGGTCTGTATTTTTTTTTTGAGAGACATGGTCTCACTCTGTCACCCAGGCTAGAGTGCAATGGTGTCATCATAGCTCATAGCAACCTCAAACTCCTAGACATAAGTGAATCTCCTGACTCACTTTCCTGAGTAGCTGGGACTCCACATGTGATCCACCATGCCCAACATGTGTGTGTATTTTTAAAAGCACCCAGATGACTCCAGCATGGGGCCAGGGCTGGGATCTACTGATCCAGAGAGTCCTTGTGCTAAGAAAAATAGTGATTTGAGTTATGTTTGCATTTATCGTTATTTTTTTCCATTCATTTCCTTTGTTTATATTAGACATATTACATATTTGTATAGAAAAAAGAAGAAGTTGAGAGGTCTAGAAAAGTTGAAAGAAGAGAAGAAATTACACTCACATCCCACTCTAAAGGGCACTTGTCAAAATCTCAGTGTGCCTTCTTTCCATCCTCTTTTTTGTATGCACTGATTTGAATTTTTTGCAGCACTGTGATCCTGTTTAATATACTATTTCCCATCCACCTTTTAATGTAACATTGTATCTTAAGTAGTCCCACACATTGTAGTAGTTATGAGTACGATTTTTAATATGTTCTCCTGGTAACATAAAAAAAAAAAAGAAACCTGGCTTTTCTCCATTTTCACATGTACATACATCAGGATAGCATTTAAGATTTAGGGAGGCCTTTCTTTCTTGACAATGCCAGTATTTCAAGTGAACTGTGAAATCCTGTTTTGAATGTCAAAAGTGGAGCGTTTACTTTGAATTTCTACCCACAGTCCTAACCCACCCTCAGTCTGAGGATCAGCTCTTCTTACTGCAGAAACTTAAGAAGGGAGATCGCATTTGTATTTTCCCTATATTTTATAACCGCCATTCTGTCAGCCTCAGCTAATGTTGAACATCTCCAAGGTCACAGGCTGTAGTCCCTCAGTTTGTGGTATGTTTCCTATAACATATATGTGCAGAGAGAAGTCCCCATTGGGCCCACTTCTGTATGCTTTGGGAAGAAAAAACATAAACAAAGCAAAAAAGAGAAAGAAGGATGGTGAAACACAGAAAAGGATGGTAGGACAAATAGACTAATGTTCTGGTTACCCTGCATTCAGTCAGAAATGCCAAAATCAAGCCATGTGTCTTCTTGGCCCTCCTCTGCTTTGAATGTCGCGTTGCTGAGACTTTATTCTGTGTGTTGCATAATTATATATATATATATACACACACACATATACGTATATATAAATATTTTCAGTAATATATATTGCATATTTAATATGTAATATATATGTACATATATGTTATATTCTATGTATTATATATTACATATGTTATATATGAAATTTTACATATAACATATATAATATATATGTACATATATATGCTTGACTCACTCTACCTTTCCACTTAGCTGCCAGTTTGATGCAAGCACGCCACTGCCGTTGGTGGGACGGAGCCACTTTTGTCTTCTGTGTTGGTGTTGTGGATGTGCCAGGTAATTCTGCCCCATCTTCTTGCAGGGCATTATGGGAAGGATGCTTACCGAAGTGGAGGACCAGATCTCCATAACTTCATCTCATCTGGATTTGTCACATTAGGAAGAGGACACACGAAGGGTACAGTGGAAACCATTTTTTACTAAAATACAGAGGTTGCCTAGGGAACCCCAATCTGAAGTGTGAAGATGGTGTGGAGGCCAGAGGCTGGTCCGGGACAGGAATGAGTGGGGTGGTTCTGTGGCCGCTTATCCCGGTAACATGCGTGGCTTCTGACAGGAGTGCCCTGGCGGTCACAGGTGTGACTTTAGAGGGCATTAGACTTCCAAGAGACATCCGTCCCACTGCAGCCATGGTGGGAAGCAGGACACAGATGCCAGTGGCCCCCTGTGGGAGGGGACCACAGGCAGCGTGGCAGGAAACACTGCCAATGGATATGGCAGCCTTTGCAAAGTGTTTGCTCACCTCTTGGCTCTTACTCCTTTTCCTTTTGAAAGCCACACTTTATAAACTGATGTCAATGTTCTGTACTGTGGGTTTCCAAGCCAGCGTGCATGTGGGAAGTTTCAGCATCCTAAGTGGACACAAAGGTAGAGGTTATGCAGACCTTTAAGCCACAGGATGAAACTAACCTAGCATTTCTGCTGAGCTGCTTTACAACCTAGCTGACAGCTTGCAGAGCATCTGTGCAGGGGCTGTGAACTCCTCCTCTTTTGTTTCAACAGAGTCCTACTAGTGTTGTGAGCATTCTGTCACGTCAAGAGTAACTGGATCTCTAACTTCTCTGATTACCTTCCTAACACTTGTGTGCTGTTATAGACCACATGTAAATTCTGTTGTAGGGATAGTGTATCCCTGTCTTCCTCTGAGATATGTGTCTGTTTCAAGTGTGAGTAAACAAGGAACTTCGCAACTTTTTTTTACGTTCCGTGAACCTACTTTTTAAATTCCCTATGTGATGTTTGTTGATCCTATAGAGAAAAAAAATATATCTGTATCTGTGTATGTATTTTATGTTGTGTCTGTTTGTGTCTAAATAAAGTTTATTGAGGATACAGGTGGCATTTGTGGCTATTAAGAGTTGCAGAATCAACTTGGGACCAGCAGGCTCCAAATGGGGAAATGGGCTGGACAGATAACTGCTGAAAGAGATAATCCTGGTCATACTTGTATCACCTCAAACCTGGGATTGCTGGTCCTCTGGTAATCATCCACTTTGTGATAATGACCTATCATTGTGAAACAAATTACTCTAAAAAGTAGCATTTTAAAGCAATAATAAACATTTATTATCTCACATAGTTTCTATGGGTTGGGAATTTGGGTGCTTTGGACTTGGGGTTGCACTCACAATGTCAGGTGGGTGGCGTCATCTGAAGGCTGGACTGGGGCTGGAAGTCTGCTTCGAAGATGGTTCACTCAAACAGTGCTCGGTGTTGGCAGAAGGCCTTAGTCTCTCCACATGACCTTCTCTCCTTGGGTGCCAGAGTGTCTCCACCTTATGGTGCTCGGTGATCCAAGACAGAGAAAGACAGAAGCCACAGTGTCTTTTAAGACCAAGCCTGTTGGTTACATGCCATCATTTTTGCAAAGTCCTATAGATGACGCAAATCGGTTCTCTTTTAGATAGGAGGGAACTACACAGGGGTATGAGTACCAGAAGCTGAGAAACACTGGGCTGGGCCAATTTGGAGACCTCCTACCACACACCAACCTCCAGTGGAGTAGAGGTAGAAATGTGGGTTTTTCCCAACAGAACATGGTGAGTCTTACCAAGGTTTCTCCACTGCTGTGGTTTCCCACCTTTGTACCTATCCCTTGTAGGTGGTCCAACCTGAAACACCAAACACTTCAGCCAATAGAAATCTCTGTGTATATATTTTAATAATATTTATATGTATATAATATTGTAGCTTTGGGTTCATGCATTCTTCAACAAATACTTACTGAGGCCTGCTATATGAACAAGCAGCATTCAGAAGTAAAAAATAGAACCTGTCCTTACATCCCACTGGGGAAAGCAGACAAAATAAATTCTTGACAATAAGTGCAAGGACAAAAAAAATTAAAGCAGGTTATGGAGCAGGGAGTGCCATGGCAGGAACCTACACTAGCCTGGGAAGTCCTCTCCAATAACATTGGAATTGAGTGTAGAACTGCTTCCCAGGAAGAGGCAATAGGAAGGCCTAAGGTGGTAGCATCCTTGTTATGTCAAGAAATAGCAAGGTGGCTGACATGAGCGTAGCAGAATAGCGGAGCACTGCTGCCTGCTGCCTGCCTGGGGTCCTGTTCTGCTCATGCCTTAGGGCTTGGCTGCTTCTGGTGCCTCTTATCCCTCCATCCTAACTTGCTCCGTGGCATCACCCTGCCCTGTGCATGCAGTGCCTGTTCTTCCCATCCACCATCTGGACGAGATTCTTCACCCCTCCTAGCCCAGGCCTCCAACACCTCCTCTTTCCAGGAATATACCTCATGTGTATCTTCCTATTTTGATAATGACTAAAGTTCTGAAAGTATAAATACTTGGTTTTAGGGTAGAGGGTGCTTTGGAAATGGAGATCCCGTCTAGCTTCAGGAATGCTTCAGCCTCCTAGATAGCTCGGGCCTCCGGAGAAGGGCTTTGCTAAGTGATGAACAAGCAGGAAGTCAGAGGCAGAACTCAGACCAGGGAAGACAAGACATGTAGCATTACATCCTTAGAAGAAAGGGCAGTAAGAGGAACAGTGAGAATTAGGAAAGGAAAGAGAGTGCCATTCAGTGAGAAAGTCCTGAAAAGGGGTGTCAGAACTAATTCTGGTGCCTAAAGGCATCAGAGTAGTTGTGAAGGGGGGTGTTGGCCAACAACTGTGGGACCACTGAGGCTAAAATATGGGCTGTCCCAACAGAAGAGAGGTGAGAGCAGAGGGCTTTGATAGATAGGATCCCCCCACAGTCAGAATCCTTTTTCTTCTGCTGCCTCACCTTCTAAGTCCCACTAACAAGATAATATCACCTTATCTGAGGCCTCATCTGAGAGTAGTTAATTATCCCTGCACCTGTGATTCTTGTTACAAAGCAGACAGATCTATATGCATCCTTGCTCTCAGCCCCCTGAAGTCACAGGAGCTCTCCCTGATGCTGGAGTGTGGTTCTAGCTCTGCAATGCCGCTGGCGCCTATAAAAATGGCTAACATGACTGATGTCATCCAAGTTTCCAAAAGAGACTCCCAACACTGTTTAGAACAGGGACCACCAATGCCTGGCTCAAGGATAATCAGAGTCTGATTAGAAATACAAGTTAAATTCAGTGAGTGGATTATTCAGGTAGTGGTATCTCCTGGTAAAGCAGGTTTTAGCTATCTGTTGAGTGTTCAATGTCATAGCAGGCCCACACTATGGCTAGGTATCCCCAGAAGGGTTACAAAAATTGTAGAAAGAAGATACAGAAAGGAATAAAGGAAGAGAGATCAGAAAGTCGGTAACTGGAGGTGAAGCAAAGGATAGACAAAGGAAAGAGAATTAAACACACACAACAGAATGGAGAAGAGCCCTGTAGTAGAGACCTCTGTGGTTCTCCCATGGGTTATTTACACGGGAGCCGTTTGCTTATTAGTGCCACTCTGGGCTCAACTTAATTTGCTCTAAAGGAAGGGAGGTCCCACAGTAGCTGGACAGCCTCCTCGGTCGCTCAGCTCTGCTTTAGGCTCCATAGGCAGCAGAATTAGTTCTGACATCCCTTTTCAGGACTTCCTAACTGAATGGCACATTCTTTTCTTGTCTTGTGATTCTTTTCCTCTTGCTGTCCTCTCTTGTGAGGACATAATGCTGTGTGTCCTCCTAGCTCTGATTCCTTTCTCTGACCTCTGCTGCTTGTTCATCATATAGGGATCTGAGTGACCCTGAGTTTAGACCCAGCTCCCCTGAAGTCTCTGCTCTATTAGTTAGACGAGGTTACCCAGGCCCCCACCTGGGTGAAACCACAAGTGGCCTTTAGGAAGCCAAAGAGGCCATGCTGGCCACTACAATGCAAAACCAAGGCCACAGGCTCCCGTTTGCTGAGCACTCACTATGCACCACATCCTCACACACACCGCCTTATTTTAACCTTCACGGCAACCCATGGGAGAGCTCTTGTTATTTCCATTTTACAGAGAAAAAACTTGAAACCCAGAATGGGCTGAGTGACTTGCCCAAGTCAACATCAGTCAGCCCTGTTTCCTTGTGAGTCCCAGACTGATTCTGAGACTCCTGCTCCTGTTCACCTGGCCTGTACAGCAGAGGTTCACAATGGGTCATGGTGCCGTGGGAGCTGGATACACTAGACACCGGGCAGAAGATGACTCTTCCTATCACAGACAGACTTTCTGCAAGACAGGAAGTCACAAAAAAAGATGAGTCAGGAGTTAGAGCACATTCGGAAAGCAAGATCAGTCCCCTCAGGTGTATTTTCAGAGTCTGTCTATGTGAATATACCTACAGAAACCCTAGTCTGCATAGGCAGTCTGGTTAAAGACTCAGGTTGGTTGTTTTTTTGTTTGTTTTTGTTTCTGAGTCTGGTTGAGAAGGCCAGAGGGTTCTTTCCAACAGCTGCCACATTTCAGCAATGTCAATTCCAGTGACCCTTGGCCACACCAGCCTGACAGCAGCAGACATGCCCACTGTAGTTGCAGAGTGAAAGTGTTATGATAGTGCCACAGAGGGGGTCGTGCCAGTTACAGCCTGCACCTCCTGGGGTACTTCTCACCACTCATCAGGTCCTCCTGTCATGCCCGGGACCAGATCAAGGGGTGTGTGTGTGTGTGTGTGTGGTGTGTACAGTGTGAGAGAGAGACACCCCTGAAGCCTTTGGCAAAAAGGAGGAGTTACACAAGGATTGCACCCTTGTGGAGGGCTCTTACCTTGCAGAGGCAGACTCTGTGGCCCACTTACTTATTCAGTCCTTCATTAGATCACATTTACTGAGCACCAGCTGTATACCAGACACTCTTCTAGGCACTGAGGATATAGCAGACCAACTTACACACCAGTGACAGAAGACAGAAATATAAATAAAGAAGTAAGTAGATAAAGTAAGTCTGATGAAGTTATGAGCTATGCTGCAAAATGTGACAGGCAAGCAGAACTGCAGTTTTTAAGAGCATCCAGCAGGCCTCAGAGGAGCTTATGTGGCCAATAGCAGAGAGGCCAGAGCAGAAGGAGCTGGTGCAAGAGCAGCTGGAGGTGAGGTCAGATAGGGGCCGGGACTCGGCTTCATAGGGCCTTGTGGGGCATTTAAGGATTTGGCTTCTGCTTGAAATCAGATGGAAAGGAAATTTTGGGGGGGGGGTCTGAGGTATTAGGAAGGCAGAAGTGTTTGGGAAGAACAGGTTTAGGCAGAGATGGGGGTGTGCATGAATTCAGTCCAGCTCCCTGTGAAGTTCCAGATGCTGGTTAATCATCCATGTGGAAACACCGAGTTCAAGGGAAATTTCTTGGCCTGGGATATAAGCCTGGGAGCTCCCAGCGTGCAGATGGCCCATGACACTGGGATGACATTAGCCAGGCAGTGAGGACAGCTCCCCAGGTGAGCAGAAGCCCAAGAATGGGCCACTGGGCATCCCCACAAGGAGAGGTCATGGAGACAGGGAGGGACCAGTAGAGGCTGCTGAGCAGAAGGAAAACCAGGGTGTGGTGTCTTGGAAATCAAGTGAAAAAAAAAATTTTGTCCAAGGGAGAGAGCAATCAACTGTTACAAGCTATAAAAACCAGTGAGATGAAGCTTGAGAAGTGACCACCGAGAGTGACCTGGACCTTGGAGGTCAGTGGTGAACTTGGCAAGAGCAGTTTGGGAATAGTGAGGGGACACATTTGACCAGTGACTGCGAGAGAAGATGGATGACATCTGGGATGTGTTCACACACAACCTGGGGAAACTGTGGCAGGCAGACAAGGGTGCGTTCTGCCATCCCCTCTGTTTTGGTGCCTGTCAGAAATGCTCCATGATAAAAAATAATAAAAGATTTTAAAATAAGACAATAGGAGAAGAGGAATGACGATTGCAGGCGTAGATAACTCTTTTAGAGTTTTAATGTGCAGGACTGTAGCGAATAAGTAGAGCTAACTGGAAGGGAGTATGTATAAAAAGGGTATTTCTGTTTTGTATTGTTTTGTTTTGATTTTGAAGATGGGGAAATCATAGTCTGTACACTGATAAGAACGGTCCAGTAAAGAAGGGAAAATTGAATACAAGGGAGAGGGGAGTATCTCAGAAGCGACATCCTTGGTGAGTGAGAGCAGATTGAATCTACTGCCCCACGGGTGGAGAGGGGGCTGGTCTTGGCTGGGAGAGAGGCTCACAGGAGCACAGGTGTCAGGTAGAATGGGTGACTGCAGGTGCAGGCAGGTGGGTGTGTGCAGTCGCTGCTGCACGGGTTGACAAGCAAGATCATTAGCTGTGAGTGAGGACAAGAGTGACTTACCATCCTCATTTGCCTGGGTTTGTCCCAGTTTTTGCAGTGAAAGTCCTGGGTCCTAGGAAAGCCCTTCATCCCAGGAAAATGGGGTTAGGTGGTCACTCTAGTAATGGTGTAGGAGAATGCCCTGCCTTTCTTTCTTCAAGGCATCTTTCACAGTAACCTGCAGAGCCCAGAGCAGCAGCAGAAGGGTGCTGCTGCCTGGAGCTAGCACCTGCACAGCCCTGCAAGGTGTTGGGACTGCCACCTGGGAGATGGAGACTAGGCCAGAGTGCAAGAAGCTGATGGCACCATTCCAGACCTGGAAAGACCTGGAATGGATCCCTCCTCCTGTCCCAGCAATGCTCCTGGGACTTAGACTGGAGTGGCCAGTCCTACTACTCAGCCAGGGCCTCTGTATGCTAAGGAAGCATCAGAGCAGGTAATGAGATCTAATCTGGAAACATGACCATCCTGGTGCCAGTTTAGGAGGTCAGCCACAAGCGAAGCTGCAGAGATTCCCCCAGCCCCAGAAGCACAAACCCTCAGACTGGAGGAGGAGGAATTCTAGAAGCTGGGCTAATAATACCTGCTTATATTTCTGACCCTCTGAGCAGGGAGCAAAGCCAGGCCTGGCTTCATTCATAACTTTCAGAACCATTCAATTGGCAGGCAGTGAGGGTCTGAGTGGACAGTTGGAAAGGAGGAAGAAGGCAGAGCAAGGGGGAGCCAGGGTAGGAGGCGTAGACTATGAGGTGGGTGGGGGTGACAGCACAAGATTTCTGAGGCTGTGTGAGGGGGAAGCTGCAGCAAGCAGAGACACTAATCGAAGCTGAGGTGAGGGACTTCCTTTAGCTTCACTGCACTCCTTGCTCCTTGTGGACAATGGACAGCCCACCCAGCACTCCCCTCCCCTGGGGCCAGGCTCTCTGAGGTCTTTCCACACCTCTTCTCACAGCCCCACTGCTGGTCTGATCCTCTTGCACCTCCAGGGGCTGTCCTCACCTCTCCCAAGAGTCTATTTGTCTGGTACAAGATTGAAATTAAGTCTCATCTAGATAAGAAAGGTTGGGCCTTCATGCATAGCCCCCCATGGAACGGCAGGCTGCCACCCACACACCAGGGTTTGGGCAAGAACTCTCAGACCCTCAGCAGATTGCAACAGGGAGATGTCTGAGCCGTTGGACTAAAGGAATCTGGTTAGATATTTTCACAGTCTGGCCAGCCAGGGGAGTGAGTGGGTCTGACTGTTCCAAGGTGTTTGAAGCCTGGACTCCAGATAAGCCCAGCACTCAGAAGGCATCTGGTCTCCATGGCAGCAGTGAGCCTGGAAGTGCAGGTTTGCCTGAGAATGGCCTCTGTGAAGCCAGTGCCTGCTGGGAGGGCTTCTTTCCTGTACTTCTCCACTGAGTAGTGAGGGGTGGGCCGGAGGATGGGGAGCAGAGCAGGGGTAGCATCCAGGTTTGGGGCTGAGGGCACCACCTAACTCTTAGTCATCCAATCTGCACGTGTGGGACAAGCTCCCATTTACCCCCAGCCTGATCATTCCTGACTAATGGCTGCACACCGAGAGCCTCTCAGTGACTGGGAGTGCTCAGATTCATTCAATGACCATTCTCATCCCTTTGGCGAAAACACACACCCTGTCCATGAAGTTTACGCTTAGGAGAGCGTGAAGCATCAGTGTGATTCACATTTTTTAAAATTTATTTTATTTTTAATTGATAAATAATAATTGTATATATTTATGGAGTACAATTTGATGTTTTGATATATGTTTATATTGTGGAAAGATTAAATCAAACTATCATATCAGACACCTCACATAGTTATCCTTTTTTGTGTTGAGACCACTTAAAGTCTACTTTTAGCAATTTTGATAATATAGAATATTATATTTATTAACTATAGTCATCATTTTGTATAGTGGCTCACTAAAGCTCAATCCTTCTAACTGAAACTTTGCACCCTTCAACCCACATCTCATTCTTCCTCTGTGCCTCAGCCCCTGATAACTATCATTCTAGCCTCTATTTCTATGAGTTCAGTTTTTTTAATTGCAAATTAATATGAAGGTACAAATGTTTAGCTTACATTGTTTTCAATTCTAAGGTAGAGTTCACATTATAGTTGAGCCCTTCACCCAGGGACGTGGTGAACACCCTCACACTGTGCACCCTAGGTGAGGTCCTGCCCATGTTTTGTTAAAACTGGGCCAACTTCACCCAGTGACTGGTAAAAACTTACTGCATCAGGAGTAAGAACGGGTCTGCATGAATGGTGAATTCCACTCTTACCCAGTGAATCCATGTCTCAACATGACTGCTATTCAAACAAAATTTTAAAACACCAAAACAAAACTCAGTGCAAGACCATTAAGAGTTTCTTCTATTCTTTTCCCGTCCCTCCCTTTCCCATGTAGGTCCAGTTAACAAGAATACTCAAGGACCCTCCAGAAAGCTGAAAGGCTGCTGCACCTCTCCCCCATCTGGCCCAGGACTCTGTCTCCACCTAGATTGCTTTCAGCAGCAATTGAACCATGCAGATTAATCTAAGGAGCTCAGTGTCCTGGGCCACTGCCCAAGCCACCCATAGAGTCCACCTCTGAGGTGACACCAGCCTGTTCATTGTCAGGAGACCTAATAGAGGGAAACGGCATGGCAGTGAGGAAGCCCGTCTACACACTTTGGCTCTCCTCCTGAGAGTGCTTGGGGTGAAACGGCACATGGGCAGGTGTCTTCATGTGTCATCTAAGCTGTCACGCAACTCATTGTGTCAAATGGTGTCACAGAGAAAATTGCCCAGTCACCAGGCAGAGTCCTACTCCACCTGTGTCCCTGTTCGATGCCTGATTGTTGTTCTGCTCACTGACCCATGTAGGTCAAAGCCAAGCAGTCTGCTGAGCTGGTATAAGGAGAGGAGAGATGGCACAGGACAGAGGAGGAGTGTCAGGTGCACAGCAAGGCCACTGTCCTCTGGAAGTCTTAGCTTTTGCCTGTAGGGCACATGTATGCTCTCCTCAAAAGGGGAGCACTCTGGGTGCTAGATCTCTAGCAGGGCAGCAAAGAAGAAAGACTTTTGAGGCTGGTAGGGTCATGAATACTTAGGGTGACCAGACATCCCTATTTTGGTGGGACAGTCCCACTTTTCAACAATTTGTCCCGCGTCCCACGGCGTTTTAAAAAAGTCCCAATTTTTGGAAAAAATGTACAAACGGGCTGGAGAACGTTTTCGGCTGCCATATGGCTATTTCACCAGAATATGAGTTTTATATTATTTTTGTTAATTTTATAATGTTAAACTGTAATAAATAATTGCTGAGAAGTGATTATTGAAAACTGCTAATCAAAGTTTGCCTTATTGTCAGG
>CAUYQV010128150.1:0-18744 GCA_963574575.1 Galagoides demidoff | reverse complement strand
GATGCCATGGCACTCTACCCAGGGGGGGATAGCTTGAGGCTCCGTCTCAAAAAAAAAAACCTCAAGGTTTCAGCCATACACAACTCCTTTGATCTCGTCACCGTTCTTTCCACCCATTCTGTTTCCTTGTTCTGAGATACTCATTTTTTCTCTGACTTGGCTAAATCATGTCTCACGTGTTAGCTTAAATGTCTCTTCCTCTAATTAAAGTGTTCATCTACCAGACAAGAGTACCTACTCTTCTCCCTTATAAAATGGCCTTATCATGCTTCCCTGCAACGCTCCCCACTTGACTGTATGCTCTATGAAAGTGAATCTGTTTCATTCATTGTTACATTTCCAGCACATAGACCAGCACCTGGATAAGTGACCAGCAAACACTTGTTGACTTTGAAATATCTGCTGATTTCTTTTGTTTCTGCCCCGTGCATAACATACTAAGTATTTCATATATTCCTATATAATGAAAGAAAAAATGATAAAAAGTTATGAGATGTCTTTTATTTTTTGGAGACAGGGCCTCAGTCTGTTGCCCTTGCTACAGTGCTGTGGTATCATCATAGCTTACAGCAACCTCATATTCTTGGGATAAAGTGATCCACTTCCCTCAGTTTTCCTACTTTTAGTAGAGACAGGGTCTTGCTCTTGCTTAGCTCAGGTGATTCTTGGTCTCCCAGAGTGCTAGGATTGCAGGCATGAGCCGCTGCACCTGGCTGAAGTGTCCATTAAGTAAACAAGTATCACTGGTCAGACAGTGTCCTATAGAATAATTGGACCTCATATTCAAAGCCTCCACCACCCTGCCCCTGCTCTCTCCTTTTCCTTCTCCAACTTTATTGAGACCTACTCTGTAGGAAGTGCTAGAACAGTGGTAAGCAAAATGACGTACCCCTCCTTGGTGACTTAACATATAGCCTAGTGGAAGTGATAGAATATTAATGGATTAATGAAGAATTGAATATTGGGCTATTCAAAATTCAAAGTAGAGGCTCCGCCCCTGTAGCTCTTGGGCTAGGGCTCCAGCCACATACGCAGGGGCTGACAAGTTCAAAAGTTCAAACCCAGCCAGGGCCTGCCAAACAGCAATGACAACTGCAACAACAACAACAAAAATAGCCGGGCGTTGTGGGGGGCGCCTGTAGTCCAAGCTACTTGGGAAGCTAAAGCAAGAGAATTGCTTGAGCCCAAGAGTCTGTGGTTGCTGTGAGCTGTGACACCACAGCATCTACCAAGGGTGATAAAGTGAGACTGTCTCAAAAAAATAAATAAAAATGAAAATCAAACTAGAGGAAGTGGATGGTAACTGGGTAAGGGGAAGGCTCAGTTAAGGCCATAACAAATTACCAAAGCCACTGACTGGCTTATAAACAACAAATTTCTTTCTCACAGCTCTGGACTCTGGAAAGTCCAAAAATCAGGCCCCTGGTAGACTCAGTGTCTGGTGAGAGCTGCAGACAAGGGCGCACTCCCGATTCTCTGTTATGCGGGCTCCCCCCTCCTGACCTACTGAAGGCACCACCTCCTGTACCATCCCGTGGGGGTCAGGATTTCACTGTGTCTCGGGGAGGACGTAAACATTCGAACTGCAGCAGAGGGCAGCTATGGACAGATCGGTATCTCTGAGGGAAGTGAAGGGCACAGCTGTCAGTGGGATCTGAACGGAGTGGGACTCACAGAGGGAACAGAAAATGCAAATTCTGGGGCAGAAACGGAGGCAACATGCTTGAGGAAGGGGAAGGAGAAAGTGGCCAGAGCGGAACTAGCCAGGGTGAGGAGCAGTGACGCACAGCCTGAGGAGCGACGCACAGGGTGAGGAGCGGTGACGCACAGCGGGAGGAGCGGTGACGTACAGCCTGAGGAGTGGTGGCGCACAGGGGGATGAGTTTTGACACAGTGTGAGGAGGTGGGCACCTCCCAAACCAAAGTAAGAGCCTTGGATTTTATTCTACGTGTGTTGAGATTTTGAGCAGCAGAATGCTGTAATCCATCCTTTTTTCTTTCAACATGGAGCATTTTCAGTCACATTTTGATTGGTTCCCTTCTGTACTCCACTCTCGCTGGCCAATTTGAACCATCAGATCAGGCCTCCTACTTTTCAGGCCGTCACCTTGATCCACCTTGTTTCCTGTGCAGCTGTCAAGACTAAGATAAATGTCGTCCATTTCAATAAGCCTGTTTTTTCTGGGTTCCCAGGACACGGCTTTGTGCCACAGCATTTATAATTGGCTGTGAGTGCATTAGGACGTAAATCAGTTACGTGTCTTATTTTTGCCAAAGGCCTTGAAATGAATCATTTCTTCCCTTCATTCTTATATAAACTGAATGCATTTCAGAGGCCATGTTAAGCATAAAAGCATACATCAATACGTGCATATAATATGATAGGCAGCAAAACTATTCAGTGGCATAGAAAAGATACTCATTGAACCTAACAAAAAAATATGATAAAAGCTAAATTTAATGAAGCATTTTGTCATTCATAAAATTTATTTATTTTTCTTTTTTATTTTTGAGTCAGTGTCTCACTTGTTGCCCTTGGTCGAGTGCTGTGGCGTCACAGGTCACAGCAACCTCAAACTCTTGGGCTCAAGTGATTCTCTTGGTCTCTCATGAACCAGTGAGAAGAGTAAATGAACCAGAGGGGAATGACTGGGAATTGAGAAAATAAATCACACAAGAGACATAGATTACAGGAAAGACAAATAGAAGGGATGGGAAGGTCTGGCGCAGCTGATGATTGCAGCCAGAACCAAACTATTGTGAACAGCTTTATTTACACAGTACCTAAACGAAGTTGCTTATGTTAACAATGTTGCAATTAGCAAGGAAAGGAAGTGGGAATATTTTCATCTTACAAGGTTGAGGGGAAGTAGCTTGATAAGTGAAAGGAGTTTTATCATTAGCAATATTCTTAATGATGTGAATCTTAGTATATAGGGTGAAGATTAACTTTAAGGAGAGAAGGCTATGTGCTTTTAGGCAAAAAAAATAGGATAGTATACAGACTGCTATGTGACTTCTGGCAGAGGGAGCAAGGAGAAAAAGGCTATTGTTTTAGAAAGGGAGGAGAAGCAGTTGGGGGTTGTTCCTTGAACGCACCTCCTGGAGTATGGAGGTTCTGCCGCCTCACAGTCCACACTCCATATCAGCCTCCAGAAGAGCTAAGACTACAGTGGGACTACAGGTGCATGCCATAACACCCAGCTACATTTTTTAGTGAGGGGTCTGGCTCTGGCTCAAGCTGGTCTCCAACTCCTGTGCTCAGGCAATCCACTTGCCTTGGCCTCCCAGAGTGCTGGGATTACAGGTGTGAGCCACCATGCCTGGCCTTGTTCATAAAATTTAATACAAATTTTTAGTGAACACCATAGATTCACAGAGTTGGAATTGTTCTTGGAGACTTGGAGGTTGGGTCTCCTTGTCAGGCACAGAGAGTGACGGTGGGAGAGCCAGTATATGGAAGAAACAATCACTGCCTCTGAATTCTCAGGCAGGTGGGCTAGGGTGTTCAAGGCATATGTGAGGAAATGAAGAGTGGGAGTGGAGGAAAATGGGTGAAATTAACTTAAAATCACAGATTTGAAAAAGCCCTCTCTATCTTACGCCTTCAGAAACTCCTTGTGTGTGCCAGTTCTTGTAACCTGAGGACTTGTGCCCTCACGTGTTTCCTTTCCTTCACATCTGAATTTGGGGGATTGAGCAACCTTTGGAAGCTCCTATCGCACCTCTATTCTTACTCTGAGATAAAAAGAGACGAAGGAGTATAAGAGGAGGGCTGTAACTACACTAAAGATGAGTTTAGATGACTTCTTAAAATAAAGAAATGCACTTGTAAGTGCAGTATCTAGAATATATGCATTAGGAATACAGGCAAAACCAGCTTCTGCATGTCATGAGACATGCCCTGAGCAAAAGACTAAATAAATAAATAGAAAGTTAGATATATAAAGATATGATATAAATTCACAAGCAAGCAAAGATACTGATGAGTTTAATTTTTAAAAAGATTTACTTAGAAACATAAGGACAGAAAGTACACTTACTGGCTTAATAAGGGAAGTGTTATGCAAGATTTCAAATGGCAAAGCTATACATTTAATAGCATTAACAGGCATGCAGGTGCCAAAAAATGTATGCATATTTTATGAATGTAAATGCTGTTTTAAGATTGCAATGCTCAATATACACTGATAATAAAAGATGAACACAAGGCACGTTTGACTTCTGCAATTTCAAAAGGTACTCAAAGTGGTCCCCATCAGCGTCCAGACACTTCTGATTCCAGCAACTACTGCTTGAGTGACGGTGATGAAAGTGAGCTCCTGCATTGCTGTGCCTCATTTCGGTTGCTTCCAGGAGGACCCTGTGTAGCCAGTTTTCTGTGGTCCCCTGCTGGGGTGTGAAGTCAAGGAGTGTTAAGTCAGGAAATCCTGGGGGAAACTCAATCCTACCTCTTTGTCCTGTCAAATTCTCAGTGAGATGAGCTCCACCCCAGGTGTACATAATGGTCTTGGGATAAAAACTTTCCACTTTGCTGTTTTAGGGATGCGCTATCTGCTTGTTGTGCTAGCTGCTCTCTCATGTGTACATTTGGGAGACTTGGTGGTGAGCATGTGCACTGTTCCAACACCACAGCAGAAGCAGGACTTGCTGCCTGCAAGCCTCCTGGATCCTCCCTGTGCACATCACACATACCACCATGCGTCTGGGACTTACCACCAGTGCGTGCAGTTGTTAGGTGTGTTGGAGGTTCTGTTGAAGACTCCATGTTATGCTTCCACAACATTCTCCAGTTTCAAATACTGCTTCACACTGGTTTTAAGCTCCTCCAGTGACAACTATGCTTCTGCCATTTTCTTTGTCCTGCCTGTCCCACAGTGACTCTAGCATTCATTTGACTAATGCCATCTTTTGAGCAAACATTATACTGCACATTGCTACTGGAATTTAGTTCGACTTCAAAAAGTAATGCATAGATAACATCACTTAAAATGTGTACAGATTTTTGAAATCCTCTGAATTATAGTTTCTTACATATAATTAGTATTCAACATTTTAAACATTTTCTAAAAAATTTACATTATACTTTGACTTTAAATATTGCCAGGTTTTTGTTTTTTTTTTTTTTAACCAGCTTTTTTTTTTTTTTTTTTTGTAGAGATAGAGTCTCACTTTGTTGCCCTTGGTAGGGTGCCATAGAGTCACACAGCTCACAGCAACCTCCAACTCTTGGGCTTAAGTGACTCTCTTGCCTCAGCCTCCCGAGTAGCTGGGACTACAGGCACCCACCACAAACGCTATTTTTTGGTTTTAGTTTGGTCAGGGCCAGGTTTGAACCTGCCACCCTCAGTATATGGGGCCGGCGCCCTACTCACTGAGCCACAGGCGCCACCCTTGTTTTTTTGTTTTTTTTTTTTTTTAAAGAACTGAGCTGGCACTTTACTAATGTGCTGGTCTCTCTTACTTCTTTTTTCTTTTTGCTAAGTTCATCAGTACACCACTGAGAGGCTATGTCTACCAGCACAATTTATTAATGTGAGAGGGTGTAAGAATCATTAGATAGGTATTGAGGGCCCCTAATGTAAATGCTAAATCTCAATAGTGGCGTGTTACCAGTGGGATTGTTTCTGGATTTGGGATAATACTGACATTGCAAGGGTAATGAATCTTGAGTAGAATCCTTAAAAATTGTCATCTGTATTCATTTATACATCTTTGCAGATATTAACAAAAGCAAGAATATTTTCTCAAATCTTGATACAAAATCTCTTTAGCAACCACCAGCATTTCATATTGAGTTGATAAACTAATCCTAAAAATAGACGTGTTCTTCTCCTAGCCTACACACTTACTAATCTCTTATTAGTTAAAAAGCTCTATGCTAGCAGCAGACTAAGAAATTTGCAACTTTAAATTGAAGTGGAATGCGTATCACTAGGCTATGACAATAGATTCTTTGGACTTTAAGGATTTTATGTGAGTATTGTTAGAATATAACTTGTGACTTTTTTGCCAATGTAGGTCTGTGCAACCAGTGAAACAAAAAACCCATGGGAAACAACTTTTAAGGTGTTACTGATTGCTTTACTAAATATTATATTAAGAAAAAAGGAACTAACCTTTTTTTTTTGGAGACAGAAACTCACTTAATCTGCCTCCGTAGTGTGCGATGACATCATAGCTCACAGCAACCTCAAACTCCTGGGCTTAAGCAAGTCTCTTGCCTGAGCCTCCTGAGTAGCTGGGACTATAGGCACGTGCCACAAAGCCTGGCTATTTTTAGAGATGAGGTCTTGCTGTTTCTCAGGCTGGTCTAGAACTCCTGAGCTCAGGTGACCCACCTGCTTGGGCCTCCCAGAATATGAGCCACCAAGAGCCTGCCAAATTGGCATTTCTACTAATAAGCTCCTTAGGCACTATCTGATTTCTCCCTTATAACCAGAACAGGTAGTGCGATTCTCAGTTTACAGAGGAAGAAAGTGGGTGCATGAGGGTAGGGTGTAAGCAGGGAAACCAGGAATGAACAATATCTTACTTAAAGTTCATTCTACTTCCTGTAACTTTAAGAAGTCAACGCAAAAAGCTTCATGTACTTTTCCTTCAAAACCTGCTATTTTTCTCCCACATCTTCAACATTCAGTGTGTATCATTGAACTAAAAAATGCTGAGGGTGTTTCAGTGTTCAGATTTTTTTTAAAGGAGGAAATATTCAATTTGTCAATAGGTTAATTACATGGAAAATTTAATATTTCCTGACATGACTGATGAGTGCAACCTTTAAAACTTTATGTCCGATTCTAGCCCTTTTTTTTTTTTTTCTTGAGACAGTCTCAATATGTCGCCCTTGGTAGAGTGCTTTGTCTTCAAAGGTCACAGCAACCTCAAACTCTTGAGCTTAAGCAATTCTCTTGCCTGAGCCTCCCAAGTAACTGGGACTACAGGCACCCACCACAACTCCTGGCTATTTTGTTGTTGTTGCAGTTGTCATTGTTGTTTACCTGACCCAGGTAGGATCTGAACCGGCCAGCTTCAGTGTACATGGCTGGAGCTGTAACTGCTGTGCTATGGGCGCCGAGCCTTCTAGCCCTTTCTTAATAATTCCTTCCAAATCAATAGTGTGAAAGTAGAACTCTAGTCAATAGTTTCTAAAAGTTCAATTATTAATATTAAAATAAACCTGGAACACTGGAAAGCATAATTTGCACAACCTGAAACTTTGTTGGTTTTTTTTTTTTTGCAGTTTTTCGATGGGGCTGGGTTAGAACCTGCCACCTCCAGCATATGGGGCCGGCGCCCTATTCCTTTGAGCCACAGGCATTGCCCCACAACCTGAAAGTTTTAAGCAGGCACTTAAATATGTTTTCCAAATGTCTCCTGTTAAATTTTTTTCACCATCTTAAACATTGTCTCAGAAGTTTTTCCCTTTTCCCATAGTGGTACTTCATGTCTTTTTGTAAAATATCTTCTTTTCCCATCACTGGTCCCATTCCTCTCCGTGGCCACTTTTGTACCCTGTTATCCTTGGATTTATTCAGGTTCCCTTTACTTATTAACAACTTCCCTTTTCCTTCTCTCCTGAACATCTTTCATGTTCTTGAGTATTTAGTCATCACTGTTATAATTGTTCTGAAAATAACTTTGATAAGTGGGCCAGCCCAGAAGACTAGCAATTTCCAAAGTTAATAACACCTTGAACAAACAAATTATTTTATGATTCACTCATAAGAGTGACCTTTCATGACCCCTCATAAGAGAAAAAAAAGTTATGTGGTGAGAATAAAGATGTAATTAAGTGTTTTAAGTATCCAATAGTGATGGGTTTGATCTGCTCAGATAATTGCTTTGATGTTAGGACAAGGATTATATCTGTTCTGTATCCATTTTCAATGAAAGAAATATTATGTTTAGGCTCAACACCAGTAGCACAGTGGTTAAAGCTTTAGCCACATACACCAAGGCTAGCAGGTTTGAACCCAGCCTGGGCCAGCTAAACAACAATGACAACTGCAGCAAAAAAATAGCCAGGCGCTTATCCCAGCTACTTGGGAGGCTGAGGCAAGAGAATCGCTTAAGCCCAAGAGTTTGAGGTTGCTGTGGCACTACGGCATTCTACCAAGGGCAACATAGTGAGACTCTGTCTCAAAAAAAAAAAAGAAAAGAAAAGAAAAAAGAAATATGTTTGTTATAAAACTTCAAACAGTAAAAATGTTCTAATGATTAATTGTATACTTAATTCTAATTACAGCCCTTATAACAATGGTCTGTAATATGAACATAAAAAATTATTTTTTATAGAATACTTGATTTAAAAAAAACCTGAATCACAAAATTTTTTTTAAATAATGTGTTAGTACTTTTGACTCGGCACCTGTGGCTCAAGTGGCTAAGGTTCCACCCACATATACCGGAGCTGGCGGGTTCCAATCCAGCCCAGGCCCAAATCCAGCAGTGATGGTGCAACCAAAAACTAGCTGGGTGTTGTTGCGGGCGCCTGTGGTCCCAGCTGGTTGGGAGGCTGAGGCAAGAGAATCGTTTAAGCCCAGGAGTTGGAGGTTGCTGTGAGCGGGGATGCCATAGCACTCTACCCAAGGTGAGAACTTAAGGCTCTGTCTCAAAAAAAATGTGTTAGTACTTTTAAGCACTTAAATCAACCATCAATTTTACAGGAACACTAATGATGTATATTGGATAACGTTTCACTACTCTAAGGATTAGCTGTAATTAGAAAGTAATTTAGGTTTGAAAATAATATTTGCTCTATTAACAAAGTTTTTAATTAGCAGAGATAATCTTTACAGCTAAACCAAAAGTGAGTCTCTTTGTTGTATTCTGAAAAGCATTTTCCACCTAAAACATAAAAATAAAGTAAGTGAAGTAGTTGGCAATGACTTTTAACATATCAATTGAAATAGCATTAATAAAGGAGGGGCTTTAAAATGTCATTTGAATTACTCCTATTAGTACCTACCACTTGGACCACTAGGTGGCACCCACAAGCTTCTCCTGATATGTACACTAAACAAGGTAGGTATGTTTAAGGCACTCCTGGAATCCCATCTGCCTGTAAATATCTGATACCATCACTACCAACATGTCTACAAATTCTATCCATCTGCCTAAGGAAGTCTGGGTAAAATTGCGCTTCTAGACAACAATAAATGTGGCTTTAGCAGATTTCTATCTGCTTAAGAAGCTATTTGATCATTGACAAAAAATATTGAGAGTGATCAAAATACAAGGCACCATGATTTAATGGAAAACACTGGACTAAGGGATTAATAGACCTGCTTCAGTTCTTAGTTCCACCACCAACTATCTTCGTGTCTTGAGTAAGTCACTAAACCTCTCTGTTCCTAATCTCCTGATCCATAAAATCAAAGATTGGGAAGAAAAGAGTTGATTTCAAAATTCCGTAAGTATTTTATTCTTCAGAATATCACTTTTCTTCTGCAAAATCCCTCAGAATTCTAATATGGAAAACAAAACAAGACTGAAGGGGAAGGGAAATGGAGTTGAATGTTGGAAGAAGCAGACAGAGTGGGCAGCACCTTCTGCTCCGCTTCCCACCACTCTCCAGAGTCCAACCTGTAGTTTAAACTGTGGATACAAAAAAATAAACTGGAGACCAATGAAATAGAAAGTCACTAACATCCCTTTGTTCCAGAAGACTGTGATTTCAAGAGTATAGCACTGTGTTCAAGGTCTTAAACATTTTTCAACTATAGTGCCCAACTCCAGGATAGAATACAGTTGTTATTTCCTGCATTTTACAGATGAGTGGTAAACTGAGGCAGAGAAATTTATCAAGTAATGTCTTTCTAAAAATCACTTGGACGTAGAATTAGACTGTGCATTAGTTTTTTTATTGATTTTTAGGAATAGGGGTCTTGCTGTGTTCCCCAGACTTGCCTTCAACTCCTGGGCTAAAATGATCCTAACACTTCAACCTTCCAAGTATCTGGGACTACAGGTACATGCCACTGTACCAGCTCTCTCTCTCTTTCTCTCTCTCTTGCTCTCTCTCTCTTTTTTTTTTTTTTGAGACAGAGCCTCAAGCCATCCCCCTGGGTAGAGTGCCATGGCATCACAGCTCACAGCAACCTCCAACTCCTGCCTCTGCCTCCCAAGTAACTGGGACCATAAGCACCCGCCACAACACCTGGCTATTTTTTTTTTTTTTTTGGTTGCAGCTGTCATTGTTGTTTGGCGGCCCGGGCTGGATTCGAACCTGCCACCTTAGGTGTACCTGGCTGGCGCCTTAGCCACTTGAGCCACAGGCACCAAGCCAGGTTTTCTTTGTAGACAATTACATCATATGCAAAAATGGGCAATTTTATTTCTTATTTTCCCATCTATACGCCTTTTCTTTTCTTTTCTTTTTTTTTTTTTTTTTTTGAGACAGAGACTCAAGCTAACCCCCTGGGTAAAGTGCCATGGTATCACAGCTCATAGCAACCTCTAACTCCTAGGCTCAAGCGAATCTCCTACCTCCGCCTCCCAAGTAGCTGGGACCAAAGGCACCCGCCACAACGCCTGGCCATTTTTTGGTTGCAGCCATCATTGTTGTTTGGCGGGCCCAGGCTGGGGATTCGAACCCACCTCCTTAGGGGTACATGGCTGGCGCCTTAGCCGATTAAGCCACAGGCGCTGAGCCACACCTTTTATTTTCCTTACTGTTTTATTGCAGTAGCTAGAGCTTGTGGTACTAGTTTGAGTAAGAGTGGTGTGAGCAAGCAGACATCTCGCCTTGTTCCTAAACCTAGGGGAAAGCATTGTCATTCACCACTGAGTATATAATGTCGTCTGTCGGGTTTTTGGTCAGTCATCTTGACCAAAGTGAGGAAGCTCCCTGTTATTCCCTGCCATTCTTAATTCTCTTTGTGTTTTTAAAATCATACATGAGTGGCTCAGTGAGTAGGGCACTGGCCCCATACACCAAGGGTAGCGGGTTCAAACCCAACCCCAGCCAAATAGCAACAAAAAAATAAAATAAAATCATACATGATTATTGAATTTTATCAAATGCTTTTCCTGCATTTATTCAGGTAGTCGTGATTTTTTCATTTTTAGCCTGTTAATACAGCATATTACACTGATTATTTTTTTTTTTGAGACAGAGCCTCAAGCTATCACCCTGAGTAGAGTGATGTAATATCATAGCTCACAGCAACCTCCAACTCCTGGGCTTAAGCAATTCTCCTGCCTCTGCCTTTCAAGTAGCTGGGACTACAGGCACCAGCCACAATGCCTGGCTATTTTTTGGCTGCAGCCGTCATTGTTGCTTGGCAGGCCGGGGCTGGATTCTAACCTGTCAGCTCAGGTGTATGTGGCTGGCACCTTAGCTGCTTGAGCCACAGGCGCCCAGTCTTGATTGATTTTTAAAAATTAAATCAACCAAACATCCCTGGAATAAACTCCCCTTGGTATGGCATATAATTGTTTATCCATTCATATGCACTTGTATGTGTATATATATGTATGCCTGTTTGCTACTATCTATTCGGGATCTCTGCATCTGTATTCATGAAGAATACTGGTCCATAGTATTCTTTCTTTGTACTATCTTTATCTGGTTTGGGCCTTGGGGTAATTCAAGCTTTATAAAATGGATTAGGAAGCATTTTCTCTTTTTCTGTTTTCAGGAAGAGGTAAGAGAGTGTGTATAATTGTTGTTAATTCTTACATGTTGGGTAGAATTTACCAATTAAATCATTTAGGCATGATGTTTCTTTTGGGGGAGTTTTAAAATTACAAACTCAATTTCCTTAACAGTTACAGGTTTATTCAAAGTATGGCTTTCATATTGAATGAGTTGTAAAAGTTTGTTTCTCGAGGAATTCTTTTACCTCAGCTAAGTTTTGGAGTTTACTTGTATAGCGTTGTTATTATTTCCTTATTATCCTTTTGATGTGGGCAAATCTATAGTGATATCCCTGTCTCTTTCATGGTATTAATTAATACTTAAACAAATTAAAAAAATGAATAATTGGTGTTTTTTCTCTTTTTTCTTTTTCAGTCTAGCTGGAGGTTTCATTGCTCTTTTTTTTTGAGACGGAGCCTCAAGCTATCCCCCTGGGCAGAGTGCCATGGCATCACAGCTCATAGCAACCTCCAACTCCTGGGCTCAAGCGAGTCTCCTGCCTCCGCCTCCCAAGTAGTTGGGACCACAGGCGCCAGCCACAACGCCCGGCCATTTTTTGGTTGCAGCCATCATTGTTGTTTGGCGGGCCGGGCTGGGGATTCGAACCCGCCACCTTAGGTACGTGGCTGGCGCCTTAGCCGATTGAGCCACAGGTGCCAAGCCATAAACTTTATTCTTAATATTTTATCATCCCCTGTATCACTCGTCTGTTTCCTGTAACTGTTCTAATTATTGTAGAAATCTCCAGCCTTATATGTTGTTTTAGGGCACAACCAGCTAACCACACATCTAATAACTGCTACTCCAAATTGCTCTAAATTTCTCAGGGAAAGGAAGATACTTACATATCTATGATCATTTGCTTTGATCAAACCAATATAATCAAGAGACCTTTTGAAACGTAGCACTGACTTTGATATGGTGTGACAACTCAATAGAGCTCAGGTATTAGGTAGAAAATCTTATGAGGTTCTATGATAGTGAAAATCAATGTAAACATTATGAAGACAATTTCTTTATTCATTTTATAGACCAGGAAATTGACACCCAGATTGAGATTTGATGCCATTTGTCCATTTGCTGCTTCTTAGATTAGAGCTTAGGTACCCTGATGTGGCCTTGTTTTCCTTCTCCAATAAGTTTGGAAATTATGATATTGGAATAACAAGTCACTGAAAATCTGTATCTAAATGAAGATACTATTGGCCTGCCTAATAATTATAGAAACCTATTAGAGTCATTTCTTATACATGGATAAGCTTATTTAATATTGAAATCAGCTTATGAGATGAATTAGAGTTGGACAGGAAGAGAGAGTGATGGCTGCACATTTCTGTACCTATTGCAGGAAAGGCCTACAGTTAATCATAGCTGGCACCCAGACCAAGGCATACCTCCATTCTCCCACTCTGGGGGGAGTTGGGGACATAAGGTAATAGAAGCACTAAGTCAACAATGATGCCAAAAAGGAAAGGAAGGGATGGATTCATGAAGCAAGGATTACTACTTAACAGACTCTTAGCTATTCCATGACAAGTGCTTCACGCTCAACTCAGGCCCAAAAGAAAAGGGCAGAGAAGATTAAAAAGGACAAGGGTGAGAAAAGACCAAAGTTCAAGTGCTGTCAGAGACCTGAGTGAGTTTTTTAAAGATGCTGGTCCTTTGGTATTTTTTGCTTATATTGATTTATATAAGTTGCCAGTATTTCTTTGGGCTTTTTAGATTTTTTTTTCATCAAAGTATAAAACTATTCAGAGGTTCTTCATTTATTTCTTCCATGTAAAGATAATAATGTGAAGCTCTCTGGAAAAAATAAAGATCCTTCTAGGATTAAGAAATGGCATATGCGGGCAGCGCCTCTGGCTGAAAGGAGTAGGGCGCCAGCCCTATATGCTGGAGGTGGGGTTCAAACCCAGCCCTAACCAAAAACTGCAAAAAAAAAAAAAAAAAAAAAAAAAGAAAGGAAGAAAGAAAGAAAGAAAGAAATGGCATATGAAACTTCCTTGAACAAGCTTCTAAAGTCTGTGAATCTCATCCGTCTCTGCCCACCTCCTGTATCTCATCTTACCCTGTAAAAGGACAGGGTAACTCCTCCAACTCAACGTGTCTAAAACCAAAGTAGCAGCCTTCCCCCAGCTTCAATGGCCTGATTCTGTTAATTCTCCCAGGCCTCTAAATTCTCTTTGAATCTTTTTCTTACATATTGAAGATATCATAGTGTTCTGAGATTTCTTCTAACTCACCCCTTTACCTTCCATTCTCTCTGTCTCCAGTGCCAATTTAAACTCTGAAAATTGCTGTTCTCTGCCTTTATTCCCCATCCCATATCCCTCTCTGCCTTTATTCCCCATCCCATATTCCTCTCTCCAAAAAATCCCGAATACTGCCAGGTTCAGGATTTAGGTTATATTAACCTAACAGGGACATTAACATGAACACATTGTGTGGGAAGATCACTTATTAAATAATTCTTCCTCAGACTAAGAATGACGGGGGGATTTTGGTAAGTGAGGATAAAGGGATATCATTGATTAAGCCAGGAAGTCAATGGCTTCTACCCATAAAGAAGCCTCAGGGAGAGGAACCCCCAGAAGCAGAAGTGAAGGAAGGCAGACAATCTCTGTGGCTTTTAGAAAATAATATGATCACAACTCTTCTTTTTTTAGTCTCCATAGCAACTCTCAAAAATTACCAGTGCCAACTACATTGCAAGTCCTCACAGTGGGGTTTGAGAAAAGTGTTCAATTAGCAATAATTGTGCCTTGGCTAAACTTCGTTAGCTATGATACTGCCACTGTTCAAAGCTAATCACAACTTTTATTTGTTCCTACCATAATCAAGTACAAATGTCTAAATCTAGAATTCAAGATTTAACACCAGAATACCAAATCAATCTTTCATAAAAGAATCTCTATTACTTATTAACATAGTCCTCAGGAGTGATCTTCTCCTATAGTTTTGACATATACCTGAGATTACCTCTCCTGAGCTCAGCCTCACCTATATCCACCCCCAACTTCAAGGCCTAGTTCAAGCCCTCACTTCTGGGAATCTATATCTGACTAACAGGTCCCCATTTCCTCTCATCCTCTGAACATCTTTAGTAGATATAGTCTGAACTCTCATTTGGCTTTTCTGTATATACGTGTGTGTGTGTGTGTCTATAGATACACATTCTTTATATCACCTTTTAAACAATTATCTCCATCTGTATTTTCATGTTCCAGGCAAAATCACTAGTTTGTTACGGCAAGCTGTGTTTGAGTTGGACAAGGTTGTAATTAGCACCTAGTTCATGAAGGATTCTTACTCAACATTTCCTAAGTGATTAGGAAATGTGATTGAGCCACTATCAGAGATGGCTGAAAAGTTGAGTTGGTGGGACCAAAAGTGTCTCAGCAGAACTGGTGCTTATCTAAAGACCCCAGAGAGAGTAATAAACCACACAAATTAAATACTTATGTAGATCCAAAGTAATCAACACACTGGACAAAATTCTGTACTCTGTGAGCACTAGGACTTCAGAAGCTACTAAATATTTTTTTAGTCATTTAACTTAAGAGGCCTAAGGAAGCTGAAGCATCCACACAACCTCTTTCTAAAAGGAAGGTAATCACATGAATAGCTCTGTATATTTTACTTGCATTACCAAGTGGCCCTTGAAACAATCTCGAGAGGTAGAATGGGAAGTTATTAAAAACCAAGGTCAGAGAAGGCTAGGCTAACTCTTTTCCAACTCACTCTTAGTTTGGAAGCATCAGCGTATTACATACTTCTTAGACATCTGGACTCCTTTACGAGGAGGTCTCTATTTTTGATTTTATGATTCCTAAGAACTTGGTTTCCAAGGTGCTTGGTCCCAAAAAAGATGTTGAAACCATTCTCACTGGCATTCTGCATCCACCTAAACTCTTCTCATTTTAATTAGCATCTGGATAGGGGAACAGCTCCAGTTCCTTGTGCTCCCCTCCATTTGCTCCAGGGCACCCACACAGCCTATCAGATAGATCAGTTACATCAAGGCCCAAAGTCCACCACCCCAATGTGCCCCCACGTTGGTTGTAGTCGCCAAGCCAAAAACCACTCAAGTTTTTCTGTGAGGATTGAGATGAATCACTCCCTAATTTTTGCCACAGCATTTTAGAGTCTGGAACTAAGACTTCACTGGACATCTGGGTTTTCTTACAGCCAAGGATGCTGAATAGAAAACTGTCAGAAATGGGGGTTGTCCCTGTCATCCCCATCTGCCATCTCCTAAGCCTGAGGTCCCCAACCCTCTTGGCAGCGAGGGAAGACGGTGGAAGAGCACACAGCAGGAGGTGAGCAGCGGGCTGGCTAGCCTGGGAAGCTTCCTATGTAGTTACAGCCTCCGGCCATCGCTGACATCACCGTCTGAGCTCCCCCTGCTGTCAGAAAATTGGGGACGTTAGAGTCTCATAGGAGCACAAACTACTGTGCGCAGGTGAGGGATTCAGGTTGTGCGCTCGGTTTGAGAATCTAATGCTTGATTATCTAACCGGAGATGTTATCCACTGATGATGTGATGTGAAGCTGTAATCCGACAGTCTGTGGAAAAACTGTCTTCCCTGAAACGGGTCCCTGGTGCCAAAAGGCTGGGGACCCCGTCCTAAACCACAGGCTGGCGTTTCCCCTGGGTCTGCGGCAGTGAGCAACAGCAATTTCAACCCTACGAACAGGATTACTTTTCTGCTTTCCATGAACCACACATGATTCTGATTTATGTATTTAGGCAAAGAGTACAAATTCTCAGGACCCAAGGACCAAGGCAGTTTTTTCGTCTCAGGGACCGCGATTTAGACATTTTTTCCCTGCGAAGCTTTCCCTGGGATGATGGTTTACTGGTGTAATTATGTAAACCAGTTACAATTTGGCTTTTCAAAAAAAGTTCCCTACGGTAAGCCAAGCTAGCACCCGCTCCCAGTGCCGCAGGCCGCACACCCAGGACCAGCTAAGCCAGGGTCCGGGTTTCTGTTCAAAAGAAAGCTAGGGGAAGTGGGAGGAGCTTCTGGAGAGCAGGGGGCGGGGAAGGCGGGAACTTGGTCCCCCGGCAACGGCCGTGGTGATTGGCCAGCACTCTGCAGCCGGGGCCAATGGCCAGATGCCCTGAAAACGCTCCGCGCCGCGATTGCGGCTGCGCGCCAGATTCGAATCGGCGGCGGCTCTTTGCTCGTAGTCGTACAAGAGGGGCTGCGCCAGCTATTCGCCATGAATAACCCAGAAGATGTCTTTCAGTAAGTGTCTGTCTGGGGGCGGGGGTGAGGCGCCAAAGAGTCTAAAGGAGCCGGCGTTCGGGCTCGGCCAGCCCCAAACCTGCCTCGGTTTGCCCCCTCTGTCCCTTGCCTGTGCTTTGCAGTTTGGCCCCCCAGCATGGCCGTTCGTTGCGGAGAGCATTGGGCACCGCGTAGCGCTGGTCTCAGCCTACACCCCGGCGCTGGGCTCAGCTGCGACCACAGTGGGGGGACTTAGGCAATTCGTGAGGTTCTCAGAGCTCTTGTTGATTCTTTGTGAGGAACCCTTTCTGGGCAGATCGCTGCTGTGGAAGAAAAAAGTCCAACCCAACCAAAAAGTCAAACCTTGTGTTTTATGAGAAATTTTCAAGTCTACTACAGTAGGGAGAGAGTTAAATATTGCTGTCTTTCCCATAATCCAACCGTTACTTTTTACAAGTCTTTGAATGCAGTGCATTTTAAGGGGGAAAAAGGCGTTGCTTTGCTTGTTGAGTCATTTAAAGTGCCAGCCTGTTTACAGTTTTTAAATTTCCACGCCTTTGTTTTATGACTTACATGATTTACCCAGACTGTGATTAGAAAGTATTTAAAACTTGTTGTATGTGACAGCAAGTAAAACTGGTTATTTTTTTCGGTTCTTTGGGATCAGAAGACGGTTTGTTAAATGCAGTCAAAGTTCTATGTGCTTTGCGACCTTTTCTTTGGCCTTTAATTTAACCTGCATCTGTTTTCTTTTGCAAGTCCCCTGTCCTATTTTAAAGGGAAATTAGGGATTTTTTTAAATCTTATTTTGACTTTCTAAAGATTTGTTTGCTTTAATGAACCTGGTGTTCTAGTATAAACTTACAGTGCGTTTAGGCCATTTTACTAGGGAAATTTGGTTGATAGTAAAACATGAAATGTTCACCTTGAGCAGGCCTATTACATATTTTGGGAGAAAGGTTCTGACAGATTTATCCCCCTGCTATGAGGCATGAAAGAGATTCAAAATTTAGAAGCAATATTTTTAATTTTTTAAAAGTAATACATTTATATGGCTAAAAAGAAAGATTTAGAAAAGTATCAAGAACTCTGATACCTTTCTTCCTTCCCTTTCATGTGTAACCATTTTTCTTGATTAGAAGTATATATTTATATTATTATATTCAATGTCTCTATGTTTGTGTGTGTACATTTCCTGCCTTTATTTCAAGTAAAATGCAGCAGGGTATGTAAACTACTCTTTTTGCCTAGCAGTATCCTTGGAAATCTCTCTCCATATGTAAATCTTGTTCTCATTATTTTTTTACAGTGGCATAATATTTCACATAGGTGTACCATAATTGATCCAAACAGTCCAGTCCTCTATTGATAGACACAGGTTGCTGACAATCTTTTGCTAATATAAATAGTGCCTCAGTGAATAACCTTGCACATGGGGCATTTTGCACATATACCTGTATCTGTCTTTTAGATCCCCAAAAGTGGGTTTAATGGATCCAAAGCAAATCAGGCTTAGGTTTTGGTAGATGTTGCGAATTCCCTTGGTAGGAATTGAGCACACAAGCCAGATAGATTGTTTCACCTACACATTCACAATTCTTATTTTTGCTAATCTGATGGATGAGAAATTGTACCTTAGATAAATTTCTCTTATGAGAGCTGTTGAACATCTTTTCATGTTTGAGAGCCATGAGTATTTTTCTGTGATATGCTTTTTTATGCCCTTTGTTCATTTTTTTTTTTTTTTGAGACGGAGCCTCAAGCTATCCCCCTGGGTAGAGTGCCATGGCATCACAGCTCATAGCAACCTCCAACTCCTGGGCTCAAGCGAGTCTCCTGCTTCCGCCTCCCAAGTAGCTGGGACCACAGGCG
>CAUYQV010128147.1:0-10825 GCA_963574575.1 Galagoides demidoff | reverse complement strand
ATGGCATCACAGCTCATAGCAACCTCCAACTCCTGGGCTCAAGCGAGTCTCCTGCCTCCGCCTCCCAAGTAGCTGGGACCACAGGCGCCCGCCACAACGCCCGGCCATTTTTTGGTTGCAGCCATCATTGTTGTTTGGCAGACCCAGGCTGGGGATTCGAACCCACCACCTTAGGTGTACGTGGCTGGCGCCTTAGCCGATTGAGCCACAGGCGCCGAGCCTTGCTCTTGGTAAATTTAAACACGCATGTCCAGGTCTTAGTCCTGTATCCACCCCAGACTTTGCATATGACTCAGGATAGCTTAACTCACCTTATCTGCTATCTAGGGACATCATTACCAGTTTAGTTTATACCTGTGTTTGTGACTTCATTCATGTCTGTGTAAGAATCCTGCCCCCCTTTTTCAGAGTAGGCAGTGAGTGCAAACTGCTCAAAAGTGGAGGGTTCCTCTTACAGGTGGCTGTTGATCCATCACCTTTCACCAGGGACTAAATTTACCTTAAAGAAGCGTGTAGATCAAATTACGCATCAGAAAGCACGTTTCATTAAAGAGCAAGAAAGGGGACAGTGTTTCCCAGGAGAAGATGAAAAGAAAAGGATTTCTTTTCTTGTCAGAAGACTTGACAAAACAGCAACTGGATATCAAATGTTCAATGCTAATTAACAAATGCTTAGAAGAAAGCTTCTATCTGATTCCCTCTCGCTCACTAAGGCCAGAGAGCAAATGGCAGGTAGGAGCCACACAGGGCCCATTCTCTAGCATTAGGAAAGCCATATAATGTTGATATGCTTGAGAGAGCATGGGACAGGAGTCAAAATTCTGAATGCTAGCATCTGTGAATTATTGTGTTAACTTGGAAAAGTCTCTTAACCTCTCCAAATCTTTCCTTATCTTTAAATAAACCACATTGCACTAATGCGTGACTTGCCATAAGTGAAATACACCCTCTTCTCCCTCATTTGTAAAGGTTAGACCTAGAAGCAAAGCCCAGCTATTTAGAGCTATGATTCATAATTCAAAGTGGCTTTTGATTATCTGACACAATTCAGTAAAATGTCTTCAATTTAAAAACAGAGGCAAAATTTATGTTGAAAAGTAAAGTGGGGCTCAGCGCCTGTGGCTCAAGTGGCTAAGGTGCCAGCCACATACACCTAAGGTGGCAGGTTTAAATCCCAGGCCCGCCAAAACAACAATGACAGCTGCAACCAAAAAATAGCCAGGCATTGTGGCAGGCTCCTGTGGTCCCAACTACTTGGGAAGTGGAGGCAGGACACTCGCTTGAGCCCAGGAGTTGGAGGTTGCTGTAAGCTGTGATGCCACGGCACTCTACCCAGGGGGACAGCCTGAGGCTCTGTCTCAAAAAAGAAAAGTAAAGTGGGCTTGGGGCCTGAAGCTCAAGTGGCTAAGGTGCCAGACGCATATGCCAGAGCTGGCAGGTTCAAATCCAGCCCGGGCCTACCAAACAGCAATGACAACTACAACCAAAAAATGGCGGGCACCTGTAGTCCCAGCTACTTGGGAGGCTGAGGCAAGAGAATTGCTTAAGCCTAGGAGTTGGAGGTTGCTGTGAGCTGTGATGCCAGGACACTCTACCCAGGGTGACAGCTTGAGGGTCTGTCTCAAAAAAGAAAAAAAAAGAAGAAAAGTAAAGAGCATGTTACCAATGTTACTAATGTTTTAATAATTAGGTTGTTTTAACAACGCTCCACCCCCCAAAAGACTTCCTATCCTTCACATATGCCCATGATATTAGCTGACATCTGACCTCAAAAATTAATAGGATTAACAAGCAACATAGAAAACAAACCGAATTTTAGTATGTTTATATGAGGTTACTTTATTTTATTACTGAGAATATAAATTCTCTAATTGACAACATTCAGGACTTCCTAAGCTTTAAAAATGCCCATTTGTACACATTCATATTATTTGTCAAAGTTTTACAATTTTGTTTTTTTGTCCCTACAATATCTCTCTAAGGAAGATAGTGCAGTTACAATATTACTACTTTATGAAAAGGGAGATGGTGGCATAGCATGATGTGACTGACCACCATGCCTCAATTTACCAGCTGGGCAAGAATGGAACTGGAATTAGAACAATGTGGTTTGGCTTGGCACCTGTGGCTCAAGTGGCTAAGGCACCAGCCACATATTCCTAAGGTGGCAGGTTCGAATTCAGCCCAGGCCCGCCAAAAATGACAATAACGGCTGCAACCAAAAAATAGCTGGGCATTGTGGGGGATATCAAATGTTCAATGCCTGTGGTCCCAGCTACTTGGGAGGCTGAGGCAGGAGACTCGCTTGAGCCCAGGAGTTGGAGGTTGCTATGAGCTGTGATGCCACAGCACTCTACCCAGGGTGACAGCTTGAGGCTCTGTCTCAACAGCAAAAAAAAAAAAAAAAAAAAAACAATATGGGTTTACTAATGTCTAGGTAAATCACAAAACCAAGGACTTATGCTCACTTCCTGCATACAAGATAAAGTATTTTAGGAAGTGGGAAATCTTTTAGGGCTCATTTCTTTTTTTTTTTTTTTTTTTTTGAGAGGGAGCCTCAAGCTGTCCCCCTGGGTAGAGTGCCATGGCATCACAGCTCACAGCAACCTCCAACTCCTGGGCTCAAGCGAGTCTCCTGCCTCAGCTTCCCAAGTAGCTGGGACTACAGGCGCCCGCCACAATGCCCGGCCATTTTTTTTTTTTTGGTTGCAGCCATCATTGTTGTTTGGCAGCCGGGCTGGGGATTCCAACCTGCCACCTTAGGTGTATGTGGCTGGCGCCTTAGCCGCTTGAGCCACAGGCACCCAGCCTTAGGGCTCATTTCTATCTGAGCATAGGGGCTTATGGCCTATAATCACAGCACTTTGGAAGGCTGAGGCAGGAGGACTACTTGAGGCTAAAGGTGTGTTAGAGGCTGCACTGAGCTACAATTACATCACTCAACCTGAGTGACAGAACAAGATGCTGACTCTAAAAAAATAAGAAAGAGGAAGGAAGGAAGGAAGGAGGCTGATAGGGTGGCAAGCATGCGTATTAAAAAAAAAAAAAGACTCATTTGAGGGTAAAAAGGGAATGCAGCCTACCTGGTCCAGGAGGCCTCTTATCCTTATTATCCTTTCTGAATAGGGGGCTGTCTCTGTAGAGGTGAGCCAGCTTTGAAACCGGCTTGGGGCTGAAAGGGGTTTTAGACAATGAAAGGCTGTCTGGTAGTACCTACTGCATTTTCCTCATTGTTTCAGGAGAGCTTTCCTCCCCCCAGGTTAGAGCTGGGTGGGCCTCCCTAGGCCCCCCACAGGCTACTATCTCTCTAAACCCACTACCTTAACTGTGATAGTGTGGGAGTGTTGCCAGAGGAGAATAGGGTACGTGAGAAGGTAGTAAGTAAGAGAAGCCTTCTCAAATGAGCATGAACTCTGTACATTAGGTTTTGGCTGGGTGATCTCTGAAGTAGCTTTTACATTCAACTATTATTCTTGGGTAAGGGTGGGGGGGAGCAGAGAGACGTAGTGTGCTGCTGAGAGGAGTCCTGAAATGATGTCCTTGTAAATTCTTCCTTGCAGCAGCCCACCCTGAGAAACTTCGTGGAGAGATGGGAGTAGAGAATTTTGGGGTGTGTGCTGCTGAGGAGGGAATGTTCTGAGCTCCCTCTTCCCCTCTGGTCCTCAGACCTCTGGAATCCACATTTTCCAGGCGCAGAGGATCCTTTATCCAAAGAAAAATAAGAGAAGCCTATCGCCTTGCTCTATTGAGCAGGGTTACGGTTCCCACTGTGCCCCTTGAGCCTACGGGAGCGAGGGAGAGCAGGCCTGGGCAAAGACATCTGGAGATGGGGGGGAGTTGGCTGAGTACAAGGAAAGGTGGACCCCCACTGTGCCTCACAGCACCTGTCTCGGAGCCTCCGGAAACTCTCCTGGGCTCTGGCCTGCCGCCCCGCACCCCAGCTTGCCCTCCCCGCTCCCGCCTCCTCCAACTCCCGCCTCCCTCCCTAGCAGCTCCTCCCCATAAACTCCCCTCTTCACCAGCTCCTCCCCCATCTCCCCTCTCCCAGCTTTCTCGCTCCAGCTCCTCCCCTCCTCCGCGCCTCCTGGTTCCCCTCCCCCTCTGCCGCTGCTCCCTGCCCCCGCCGCTGATCTCCATCTCCGCAGTCTGGGCCGCTGGGTGCAGAGGCTGCCGCAGCCCGGGCGGCCAGCGCCGCCTCCCTCTATCCTAATATCCATTGTCTGCCACCCCACCTGGGCCTCCACTTCCCTTACAACCATGGCGCAAGAAGCTGGAAGGAGCCCTCGTCTCGGGGGGCCCTGCGGGGAGCCTGCGGAGCTCAGAGGTGCGGTAGGGGCCGGCCGGGCAGGCGTGGGGGCGGAGGGGATGCACTGGGGTAAGGACTTTCAGTGGGCGGGATAAAATGCACGATTCTCTACATAGGCCCCGTCCTCACACCCATTCCTTGCACTTGCTGGTGTCCTGGGGAAGGAAGGGTGACAGAGGAAAGGAGTAGCATGCTCTTGCCGCCCCCCACCATCCCATGCAGGGGTGTCTCTCCATGAGGGTAAGGATTGAGCTCTATCTAGTCTTCTGCATGGCCTGATGCTGAGCTCATTTCCCCACCCCCAACTAGCGGTTACTGGGCTCTGGGCTCGTTGTGAATTAGAGCCTCTGTATACCCAACCCCACCACACCACCCACGCGCTCTCTCTCCTTGTCTTCTCCCCAGGTGATGCTAGCGAGGAGGACCACCCCCAAGTCTGTGCCAAGTGCTGCGCACAATTCACTGACCCAACTGAATTCCTCGCCCACCAGAATGCATGTTCTACTGAGCCTCCTGTAATGGTGATAATTGGGGGCCAGGAGAACCCCAACAACTCTTCCGCCTCCTCTGAACCCCGGCCAGAGGGTCACAGTAGTCCCCAGGTCATGGATACAGAGCACAGCAATCCCCCCGATTCTGGCTCCTCTGTGCCCACAGATCCCACCTGGGGCCCAGAGCGGAGAGGAGAGGAGTCTTCAGGGCATTTCCTGGTCGCTGCCACAGGTACAGCGGCTGGGGGAGGCGGGGGCCTGATATTGGCCAGTCCCAAGCTGGGAGCAACCCCATTACCTCCAGAATCCACCCCTGCACCCCCTCCTCCACCACCTCCACCTCCGCCCCCAAGTGTAGGCAGCGGCCACTTGAACATTCCCCTGATCTTGGAAGAGCTTCGGGTGCTACAGCAGCGGCAGATCCACCAGATGCAGATGACCGAGCAAATCTGCAGGCAGGTGCTGCTGCTTGGCTCCTTAGGCCAGACGGTGGGCACCCCTGCCAGTCCCTCAGAGCTACCTGGGACAGGGACGGCCTCTTCTACCAAGCCTCTACTACCACTCTTCAGCCCCATCAAGCCCGTCCAAACTGGCAAGACACTGGCATCTTCCTCCACCTCCTCCTCCACTTCCTCAGGGGCAGAAACACCCAAGCAGGCTTTCTTCCACCTTTACCACCCACTGGGATCACAGCATCCTTTCTCTGCTGGAGGGGTTGGGCGAAGCCACAAGCCCACTCCTGCCCCCTCCCCAGCCCTACCAGGCAGCACAGATCAGCTGATTGCCTCACCTCATCTGGCATTCCCAAGCACCACTGGACTCCTGGCAGCACAGTGTCTTGGGGCAGCCCGAGGCCTTGAAGCTGCTGCCTCCCCAGGGCTCCTAAAGCCAAAGAATGGAAGTGGTGAGCTGGGCTTTGGGGAAGTGATGGGTCCCTTGGAGAAACCTGGTGGAAGGCACAAATGCCGCTTCTGTGCCAAAGTATTTGGCAGTGACAGTGCCCTGCAGATCCATCTTCGTTCCCACACAGGTGAGAGGCCCTATAAGTGCAATGTCTGTGGCAACCGCTTTACCACCCGTGGCAACCTAAAAGTGCATTTTCACCGGCATCGTGAGAAGTACCCACACGTGCAGATGAACCCACACCCAGTGCCAGAGCACCTAGACTATGTCATCACTGGCAGTGGCCTGCCTTATGGTATGTCCGTGCCACCAGAGAAGGCAGAGGAAGAGGCAGCCACTCCAGGTGGAGGTGTTGAACGCAAGCCTTTGGTGGCTTCCACTACAGCACTCACTGCCACAGAAAGCCTGACGCTACTCTCCACTGGTGCAGGCACAGCCACAGCTCCGGGGCTTCCTGCTTTCAATAAGTTTGTGCTCATGAAAGCAGTGGAGCCCAAGAGTAAAGCTGATGAAAACACTCCTCCAGGGAGTGAGGGCTCCACCATCAGTGGGGTGACAGAAAGTGGCCCAGCAACCCGTATGCAGCTAAATAAGCTGGTGACTTCACTACCAAGTTGGGCACTGCTTACCAACCACTTCAAGTCCACTGGCAGCTTCCCCTTCCCCTATGTACTAGAGCCCTTGGGAGCCTCACCCTCTGAGACATCGAAGCTGCAGCAACTGGTAGAAAAGATTGACCGACAAGGAGCCGTGGCAGTGGCCTCTACTGCCTCAGGAGCTGCCACCACCTCTGCCCCTATACCTTCTTCCTCAGGCTCATGTGGACCTAATCAGTGTGTCATCTGCCTTCGGGTACTGAGCTGTCCTCGGGCCCTACGCCTGCATTATGGCCAACATGGAGGTGAGCGACCCTTCAAATGCAAAGTGTGTGGCAGAGCTTTCTCTACTCGGGGCAATCTACGTGCACATTTCGTGGGCCATAAGGCCAGTCCAGCGGCCCGGGCCCAGAACTCCTGCCCCATCTGCCAGAAGAAGTTCACCAATGCTGTCAGTCTGCAGCAGCATGTTCGGATGCACCTGGGCGGTCAGATCCCCAATGGTAGTACCACACTCCCTGAAGGTGGAGGAGCTGCCCAGGAGAATGGCTCTGAGCAATCTGCAGTCTCTGGGGCAGGGAGCTTTTCCCAGCAGCCGTCTCAGCAGCCATTACCGGAAGAGGAGTTGTCTGAGGAGGAGGAAGAAGATGAGGAGGAAGAGGAAGATGTGACTGATGAAGATTCCCTGGCAGGGAGAGGTTCAGAGAGTGGAGGTGAGAAGGCAATATCAGTACGAGGTGATTCAGAAGAGGCGTCTGGGGCAGAGGAGGAAGTGGGGACGGTGGTAGCAACAGCCACGGCTGGGAAGGAGATGGACAATAATGAGAAAGCAACTCAACAGTCTTCTCTGCTGCCGCCACCACCACCACCTAACAACCTGGATCAGCCTCAGTCAATGGAGCAGGGAAGTAGTGATGTTTCAGGAGGCAAGGAAGAAGGGGGCAAACCAGAGAGGAGCTCAAGCCCAAAGTTAGCTCTCACCCCAGAAGGGGAGGGCACCAGCACCACCTTGGTGGAAGAGCTGAACTTGCAGGAAGCAATGAGAAAGGAGCCAGGAGAGAGCAGCAGCAGGAAAACCTGTGAAGTGTGTGGCCATTCCTTTCCCACCCAGGCAGCTCTGGAGGAGCATCAGAAGACCCACCCCAAGGAAGGGCCACTCTTCACTTGTGTCTTCTGCAGACAGGGCTTTCTGGAGCGGGCTACCCTCAAGAAGCATATGCTGTTGGCTCACCACCAGGTACAGCCCTTTGCCCCTCATGGCCCTCAGAATATTGCTGCTCTTTCCTTGATCCCTGGATGTTCGCCTTCCATCACTTCCCCAGGGCTCTCCCCCTTTCCCCGAAAAGATGACCCCACAATTCCATGAGCCTGTTTTCTGTACCTGCTGCCCTTTGACCCAGACAGCAGAAACTGAGAGCTCCGCAGAAGGAACTCTAAGATTTATGAGCCTTTATTTTTGTCTTCTCCTCTGAGTTCTTCTATGCTGTGTCCCTAACGGCTTTCCTCTAGTCCCTTCTCAGAGCTTAGAAATTATTGTGCTTACAAGGGGATGGCCCCCGGAGGAATTTTTCCCCCTCTTCATTCTGAGGAAAATAGACTCTCTACAGCTTTCACATTCTCAAGGGGAACCTCTTCAGTTTCCCTGGGGTGACCCTCCCTCTCCTCTTTCCTTCTCCCTTTCCCTTTGGCAGGTGCACCTGAGCACCCACATTTGGAATTGCAGCCCAGCCCAAAGGGGTTGGCAGCTGTCTCTGGGGGGCACAGCACCACTCTTCTCTGGTGACCAGGTCAACCTGCAGGACTTCTTGTCCCAGGACCTTTCTGCTCAGCTGGTGAGGGTAGGTCCCCTATCTCTCTGGAACCAGTATATGGCTTTCCTGTCAAGTGGCCTGCCCACTAAACCCTGGAATTCCACCTCCACTTCCACTGTCACTTCAAGCTTGGCCTCACCAGTGCTGTTTAGCCCAGGAACTGTGGCTGGGAAGGTACCTCCAACAACAGAATCCAGAGAGGCCAAGGAGAAGACAGCCCCCCTCCGCCTATTTCAGCCTCCTGCCTCTCAGCACCTGAGAAGCCCATCATAGACAATAACAAACTGTATATTCCTTCTCCTGCCTCCTGCTCCAGAAGGTGCCATCAGTGAAGATGTTCCAGTAATTGGTGGCTCACTCCTAGGAGGTAGAGAGAAGTGGAGAGCATAGGACAATTTTCCCAGCAAATCCCTTGATGGTCACATTAAGTAAGGCAAAGATGTTGGGTTGGTCAGTATGCCAAGACACCTCCAGCTTATCATGCATTACGGCCTCTTAAAGTTGAGAAACAAGCTGATTTCTTGCCAACAGTTCTCCATGGGATATTTTGGGAAATGTGAGGTTAGTTTTCCTATCTTTTAAATGAACATTGTTGGTGAGGGTGCTTGAAGTAAGGAGGGAGAGTTGAGGAATGTTGCTAAAGCATAGAACTTGCTGGGAACCTGTATGACTAAGAAAGGGACCTGATCGAAAGGAAGGGACTTCAAATTCTTGTGAATGTGGATCTTTTCATGCATATTCTTTTGGGCTAAATAGTAACATAGTGTGCAGCAGTGCACTAGAGATCATGGGGGATTTCCTAGCACTAGTGTGCTTCTAGTTTTAGATAACTCTGCCCATTATTCCCTGGTCCCTTGTATTTCCTCATCTTCCTCTCTCAAGATCCCTTTCCTCCCCATTTTGCCTATCCCTGAGCTGGGGCTGGTATTTTTACCACTGCCTAGTTCTTAGAGTCCCAGACTTTGGGGGATGAGTTCCAGGTGGTATCCTCCCTGCCTCTCTGTCTTGTAATAAGATGTAGTATTTACTCTTAACATAGGATCATTTGGAACAGGAGTTCAGAGGAGGAGAGAGTGAGGGTTTGCTGTTGACTGATTTGAATGATGGTGTCTCCTCCAAAGCTGTAGGCTCCAGAGCTTCCTAACATAGTTAACTGTTAAGAGCAGACAAGGGAGATATTAGTGTCTTTCCCTCCATCATTAAAGGTGTTTTGACCAAATATTTGTGTTTCTCCTTATTTCATGATTAAATAGCCAGCTGGGGTGTGATATGGGCATTCCCTAACATTGAGACTCCTTTCCCACCACATCTCCTGCCAAAGCTGAACATATGGTGTTGAAATATTTAATTTATTCAGCCTTGTCCTAAAACAACCTTCAGCTACTGTAATTTCCTGGTGGAGTTTGTGTTCTCAAAAGGTAGACACTGTGCCCAGTCATTATTTATTTATTTATTTATTTTTGGCTGGGGCTGGGTTTGAACCTGCCACCTCCAGCATATGGGGCCAGCACCTTACTCCTTTGAGCCACAGGCACCAGTCACTATTTAGATGTTTTCTCTTTGCCTACATTTTTTTTTCACCACCAGGCTGTGTTCTGTTTTGTTTTGTTTGGATATTGAAAGCTGTGTCTTTATCAGTCTTTCCCAAACCCCAGCCTAGCCTACTGACATCAGTAAATCTGTAGAAACAATGTGAATTAAACTTGACGATTCTTGAGATCTGATGTTACAATCAGAAAGAAAAAAGAAAGTAATCTAATAATAATAATAATCTAATCTAATAATCTCTACTGATAATATAAAGGAAGGCTTCTACCATTAAGAATGCAGAGGAGGGGGGCTCAGCGCCTGTGGCTCAATCGGCTAAGGCGCCAGCCATGTACACCTAAGGTGGTGGGTTTGAATCCCCAGCCCAGGTCCACCAAACAACAAGGATGGCTGCAACCAAAAAATGGCCAGGCGTTGTGGCAGGCGCCTGTGGTCCCAGCTACTTGGGAGGCAGAGGCAGGAGACTCACTTGAGCCCGGGAGTTGGAGGTTGTGATGAGCTGTGATGCCATGGCACTCTACCCAGGGGGATAGCTTGAGGCTCCATCTCAAAAAAAAAAAAAGAATGCAGAGGAGAGGGCAGCACCTGTGCCTCAGTGAGTGGGGTGCCAGCCCCATATACCGAGGGTGGTGGGTTCAAACCCAGCCCTGGCCAAACAGCAACAAAAAAATAGCCGGCATTGTGGCAGGTGCCTGTAGTCCCAGCTACTTGGGAAGCTGAGGCAAGAGAATCGCTTAAGTCCAGGAGTTGGAGGTTGCTGTGAGCTGTGACGCTATGGCACTCTACCAAGGGCAATAAAGTGAGACTGTGTCTAAAAAAAAATGCAGAGGAAAGCAGAGCCAGGGCTCTGTGGGTAGGGCGACAGCCCCATATACCGAGGGTGGTGGGTTCAAACCCAGCCCCAGCCAGCTAAAGCACAGCAGTGACAACTGCAAAAAAAAAAGCCAGGCGTTGAGGCGGATGCCTGTTGTCCTAGCTGCTCAGGAGGCTGGGGCAGGAGAATCCCTTAAGCCCAAGAGTTGGAGGTTCCTGTGAGCTGTGACACCATGGCACTTTACCAAGGGTGACAAGTGAGATTCTGTCTCAAAAAAAACTACAACCAAAAAATAGCTGGGCGTTGTGGCGGGTGCTTGTAGGCCCAGCTACTTGGGAAGCTGAGGCAAGAGAATC